>JARHVA010005528.1:195000-357500 GCA_037957365.1 Torreya grandis | reverse complement strand
TTTGAGCCATATAAGACATATAAGGACATGTTCAAATGTCCATATACGGAAGCAACAATAAATTTGGATTAGATACACATAGAAGGACATGTTTAAATATCCACATATATAACAAATAAATCACACACAAGGTACATGGGCACATGTCCAAGGTATACTTACATATAAGTGGTGTAGATCCAAATAACAATGTCATATTCAAATGCCCTTGAATAGAATAACAAAAAGAAACACAATCAAGTCTAAACTAAGAAAGATAAAAATGAAATCATGTATAACTGTGTAGTATAAAACTATGTAAATGCTAGGATGTACATATGCTAAGTCTAAAATAGTGATAGTTAGAAAAATCTAAGCATGATTAGGAATTATCAATATCAAGATATGTCAATGCATAAACTTGAATGTATATAATGTAAGGATATAACCTAGTAGGAGAAACTATGTATAATATGCCCCCAAGTGGGTGGATGTATCAAATGACTAAACCTATAATAACGTATATGGCACTATTGGCTAGATGATATCAAGTATAGATTAGTGTAGTGGACTAGAGTCCTATATGTTATCTAAAAGCACTTAAAAAGAATAATTGAAACATATATGTGTGATAAAAAGTAAATATACTAAGATAACTAGCATATGTAATGTATGGCAAGTAGAATAAGTGTAAACATAATGCATATAATCTATAAATTTTGTATTTTTGAGAAATTATTTGAATGTTTTTGTGTTTTGACATGTTATATTATTTTTTTATTTTCTGTATATAAGTTATGTACAAGAAAATGAGAATAAACTATGCACAATGAGCAAGAGAGAGAAGGAAGTATGTACAAGTAAATAATGCAAATGTAAATAAAATAATATACAAGCAAAGTGTAATGTCTCTATAGACCCAAGACAACATCCATGAGATGTGGATAATCAAATAGTGGATCTAGTGGAAGATCATCTAGTGTTGGATACTAAATGTGTCCAAAATCAAATAAGTCATCATCATCACAATCATCATACCAATATGTATGTATCAATGGATCCTTATTCTTGGCATGAGTCTAGAGTCTATGGATTTGAATGGTGTGATGCTCAATTGTGTAAGATGCCTCTCACATGGTCCTAGGATAAACCACATTAGACTACAGAGTACCTATGTGAAACTTATGGTTCTCATCTATGTCATCATACAATATGTGAACCATGTTTCCATCATGAGTGAATGTCAAGCATCTGTATGACTGATCAACTATGGTATCCATTGCATGTAACCATGTAATACCAAGTGTAACCTATATATGAGTGTCCCTACTCAAAATGAATAATAATGTATTAGCCACCTTGGGTCTACATGTAATTGGTATTGTAATATGTCCAATCAAATCCTAAAAATGTATATCATGTTGTAGCTCACTCTCCAAATAAATAATGTGGTGTAAGAATTCCAAAGTGTAAGAGTTAGGATCAAAATCCTCATTTATAATCACCTAGGGAATATATCTTTCTATTACAAAATATGTATAGTCAATGGATCATGTCATGAAGGAGCTCATATCACTGATAGTGGTGATGCCTATGGAAGTAGAGGATGTACAATCTAGATAGTTCCCTTATCCTTAAATTTATTTATTTTATGTTGTAATGATGAGCATGTGTCTATGTCATGTATTTTGAGTCTATGAAATTGGAAAAATGGTTACCCTTCCTATGGTGATAATATACTAACTGATTTGTGTCAGATTGTGGGTAATATCATCAATCTTATATCAAGTAGCATATTTAAGATCTGGTGTAGTCTATCCTATGAATTCTCTACCTTAATTTGTATGATTGAAATTATATCCATGGATGTGACCATATTTACTAAATGGATCAATGGATGTGTTGCTAATTGTAGTAAATTATGGGATCCAATAGCTATAGGATCCTAAACAAGTGATGATATTGGTGTTGGAAGATGTATACATGTGTTTGAATTATATTCGTACTCTATTGGGACCACTACTATAAAACTCAATCTATAAAAATAATCATTAATATATATATAGGTGGATGATCTTCCTCTATAGTGGCCTATGAATTTATGTCATAATTATGAATGTAAATATCTTTTGAATTAACAAGTAATGGTGAATAATCTATAAGTATCTCATGATTTATCTTGGCTGAGGATGTATATACTATTATAGGTTGTTACTCTATCATTGGTAAGGGTAATTTTGATGGGAGAGGCTATTCCTATATCATCAGTGAGGGTAATTATGCTAGAAGAGGTTGTTCATTTATCATTGGTGAGTGTAACTATGTTGTTAAAAGCTTTAGAGATGGTATATGAATAGTTTTGATAGACTCCATCACCTCATATGTATGCATATGCTTAATTGAAATATTTTGAGGTGGGGGTTTGATGAGAACATGAGGTATCCCATATGATTATGTACTCAATGTAGGAGGCTCAGTGAGTATACAATATCTAAATGGTTGATTATCTATTGGACATGTATTTAGGTAGCCATCATGAAAACATTTGACATAACTATGAAGAGTGGAAGGTATAACCTCCATAACATATATAAAAGGTATCTCGATTAGTGATTTATAATTTAAATGGTTTGGCATCACTTTAAAGTATGTAGATAATGTTTTTGGTCGCACTATAATGTCTAATGTGATTAAACCCAATGTCTATCTAATATTGTCATCAAACCCTAAATTATTCTTATATTTCCTTTGAATGGATGTTATATCAACCCCATGGTTTCTATATTTGTGAGGTTACATATATTGAGTCCCAAGTACTAATGAGAAATCATTTAATAACTATGTTATTTATTTGAGCTTGAATGAAAAGCAACTAATTTTGATTAATTATTGATTGTGAAGGTAAGTACTTATTGTAGAAGAATATCACATCCTCCATATCCTTTATAGTATTCATGATATATTAAAAATAGGATGGCTCAGTATAATGAGGCACAAATGTGTGGTTATGTGTTTGAAAAAGAATATAATTGATTTTTTAAGTAATTCCAATATAGATATTTGGCTAGTGTATTTCTTAATTGATCCACTATATCAAATTCTATTTACTGATCTATGGGTCCCATTATAGTGTGATGGGGACAAGGAGGGATGGTAGGTTACACTTCTCTTGTATAGTTTAAGGAGGAACCCTATTCTACCTAGTGATAAACCAAACCACATGATATACTATTTGTTATGGGTGATTACTAGAGGTTGGATAGGAGTGTAAATAATCAAGTGGAGGAAGAATAAAAGGAGTCCTCTAATCCATCTATCATTTAGTAGTAACTAGAGTTATCTCAAAGTGAGCCATATAAAAATGATCTAGATAAAAATGGGACTCACATGATGGAGGACCAATATATAAAACAAGTTTAGAGCAAGTTAAATCCATGATATCAGTAATATACATTTATACTTTTATACAAATATTTGGTAATAAACATGCTAAAAAAAGTACAAGGCTTTGTACCATGAAGTGAAAGATGGCTTCTATCATGATAATCATGGTAATAAGATATAAATTAATACTAACTACTATAAATGTGAACCTTAGGGTGATCTAGGGTTGGGATTTGTGTGAATTAGGGTTATTTTGAAAATATTTAAATTGTATTTAAATAAATGAAACCCTAATGTTAGATTTGATTTAATGAGCTAGGTTATGCCAAAAATTATAAAAATAGAATTTTGGAACCCTAAATTTATGGTAAACTAAGGTTTTACATAATATTTGAAGTAAGTTAGATTCACCAAATGATCTGACCTTTTTGTGTTTTACTAGTGTAAATCCCAAGCTAGATTAAAGGGATGAGTTTTATAAATAAATGAAATAATATGCAATAAATAACCACATATTTGTTATAAATTTTGACTTGATTTAAATTTATAAAAATAGTAATAAATAAGTACAAATAAATACTTATCTAAAATATAACTATTGTGGAATATTTGGTGCTAAAAATTGGGTTACACATAGGTATGAGTTTCATCAATATGGTCTTGGGTTTGATTCCTCACTAGATAGTAGTGTCCCACCTAGATAGTAGCACCACATAGCTCTAGTGTCATGAAAATGGTGCTAGTGTCTTTGTTTTAAGACTGGTCCTATTTTATGGGAGCAATTGTGCCTATATTTATGGGTTATATTCTTATGTGCATAAAATATAGAACTATGTATTGTGCCTAAAATATCTAATTTAGTATGTAAGCCATAATCCTCCATGCAAGTATGGCATGAGCTAGAACATGTGTTCATTATAAATATAGGTCAAACATCCTCATCACCCTACTATGAAGAGAGTTTCCTACATATCAATACTTTGAGGAGGGATCAATCCTAATGTATTTCTCCCACCTAGTGCTTGGTGCAAGTGCAAGTGAATGCTATAATGATAGTGATCTTGAATGCCTTGAGTGTGCTTCAGATTAGAAATCTTTAAAATCTAGGTTTAGGGAATCTTAATATGGTAGTATGTAGAATCAAGGCCGAATAGGGATTAATAACCTTAATTTTTCTCAACCTTTTATTATTTAAATAGGCATTTTGCATCTATCTTCTATATAATGGATAAAGGTATAGTAGTCTTATATTTATAGTGAACTATAGCTTATGAGGATTAAAAAAATGTGCTTGGTCTAAACTTAGGAGGGGCATATATTTGAAAATATATTTATTTGGGAGAGTTAGGAAAAGGGAAAATAGCACCAAGTTGGGTACATTAGTGCCATGTGGCTCTAGTGTCCTTAAAGTGGTGCTAGTGTCCAACTAGAAGGCTACTAGGCACAATGGGTTAAGATCTAGGAATGTAGTTCTAGGACTATGTTTGAGCTAATATAATATGTCTATGGTCTCCATAATGGTTGGAAAAGTGTGATAAAGGCTCTAGAATAGTTTTATGGATATGATAGGAGTAGAGTATCTTAAGAAATACTCTTAGCATCCAAATACCACTTTCAGGTGATTATATATTCTATTTTTTATTTATTAAGCTAGTGCCAAAACAGATAAGTGATAGATGTGAAATTCCTTAGAAATCCCTTTAAATAAAAGACTCTTAATAGATTTTTGAAAACCATTAATGTGCTAATTAACTCAAATAAGGGTAAAACATTCATAAAAAGAGACCTAAAGGAAATGTGCCTAAAAAAATATTTTGAAATGTAAGCTAGACAATGTCGGTCCCATCAGACAACCTAGCAATGTGCCCTTTTCCAAATAGGGAATTTTTTTTGAAATATAGAAAACAATCGAGTGAAAGAGATAAGAGACTAGAAATCCTTGTGATTCAGCTAAGGAATGACATAAAAGAATTAAAAATTGGAAAATATAGTGAAATTAGTGTAAAATAATGAGAGAAGAGATATAAGACTATTAAAAACATGTGCCAATGGGATCTTAATTTATCATTATAATATTTTAAATTTAAAATCTAAAAAAGACATAATACTTGTGTTTGCTTGACCAGATTTAGGTGTATACATACCACCCTTATTTTACTAATACAATAAAGTCATACTTTCACTTACTTGTGTCACATGTGCTTGCTTATAAATGGAGATGCCATGGGTATGATTTAATCAACACACACAAAGAATATATGATATCTAATATTTTTTTCTTTGATATCCAATTAAAAAAAAAATTGAGTGATGCCTATGTAAATTAACCCATGTTACGAGTCCATGTGTTGAATCTACGTAAACAATTATGGTATGGGGAGCCAATCTATGCTTTCACCTAATATTTTCTAGGTAGATATGTTTCTATAATTAAAAATATGTTTGACTTTAGCCCCACACAACTCAATATACTAGGTACAGGTGAAAAATATTTTTACCAACCACTCATGATGACTATAATATTAATTCATGTGTAAAACTAGTGAAAATATATATTTTTAACTATGTATAGAGTGTAAAACATAGAGAATGGTAATATTTTCCATTCTTTCTATAAAATATAGCAAAAAAATTGGGAAATGAGAACATGTGCCTTGCAACATGCCACCAATATAATAATTGATAAATTAATCTATATAATCTAAGTAATAATTCTAGATTTTGAGTAATAATTTTGAATATATGTCAACATACATTATGTACATGCCCCCATTATCATAACATGTGTGAAAACTAAGCCACAATACATAACATGTTATCACATACAATGTGTATGTTATATTTTTTGTGCCATTTGTCAAAATTTTATAACCTATTTATGATTGCCTAAGAAAATGTTGTAACAAATTTTGATAACCTATAATAACCTAAAATCATTATCTTATTTGAATATGGACAATAGTGCCCTATTTGGATAATAGTTCATGTGTTTTATTGTAAATTGAGTAGACCTATTTGATTCATAAAAATGTGAGCTAAATTTCTAATATACTAATCTTTTCTGGGTGACTATGTCAATATGCCAAATCCATGTGTCATAATGTGTCAAAAATTATGTATAGTCTATGTAAAACTATGATGTAGTAATAAAAAAATGTATATTGAGGCATTATGAGACAAAATTGATGATGCATTAAGTAAATTGAAGTATGATCTAAACTAAAATATCATGTATAGTAAGTGTGTACTGAGTGAACTTCCCTTTGTTTATATGAGTTTGTAGGAATAACTTCCATGTATTCCCCCTTTTGGTGAGAGGGATGAAAATGGAATAAATTATTTGATCAAAATATAGTTGTGTATTCTAAATTGATCTTTTTTATGATTTATAACTTGTATTATTAGTATTATTAGTTTTATTAGTATAGTTATAGTTGACTTGACTTATATATACATTTCAATGACTAAGTTTATATGAGGAATTTTCTATGAGAAATTAAAGCATAAGTGATTTTGGGTTGAAAACATTCATTCAATATTAGTATACACAAGATACGAAGGAACACAAGACCATATTATGTGAGGAAGAAATGGAACTAAAAATATATGTATGGTTTATAGTATATTAATTGTTTAATTGTGTAAACCTAGATTTAGATAATGTTGGGTTAATAGCTTAGGAGTATGTCATACGTAGAAGTTCCTATATAATTTTATAAATTAAAAAAAAAATCATTTTAAAAATTTAAAATAGTAAAATTGAACTCTAAATTGAAAACATGCCCCAAAAGAGAGGTTTTATGTAACCTTTTTGAGGAGACAAAGTCTCTAATTATGTAGATAAGTAACTTGGATTGGTAAGTGAAAAAAAATCCTCCTATATTTCTTGGAAAATTTAATTTAGGGTGATTTTATTTATATTTTTTTCCATGGCCTTATCCTAATTGGGATGCTAAAGTCCATGATTGGGGTGGTCCTATCCCAGTGATAATGATCCTATCCCATGTTATTTTTTGAGTGATTTTATGAGTCTGTGATAGTTTGAAATTTTTAATATATATATTTTTTTTTAGAGACTAGAAGCTAATTTCCTAAATGTGACAAACTATTTCTACATATATGTAATAAGTGACATAAACTAATTTAGAACTTGAAAATTTTAGAAATGGGATAAAAAGGGAAATAATAAATAAATGTAACTTATCTATAAAAATGGAATGTACAATTATGACTAAGACTAAAACTAACTCCATGGCTCTATTGACTAATTGTGGATCAAAAATATGGTTTTTCTAAATCTTTGGATAATTCCATTAGATTTATATAAGGGGTACTATGTTAGTGTCCTTAGGGAGTGTTGGCATCATGTAGGCATTTTCTCCAAAACTATTGTGATAAGTGCATCATGAAAGCCAATATATATATTATCCTTAGTTTTGGATAGGGGGAAGTAAATAGTGTATTCTATTTGACTATGTAGGAGCCTTCGATCCATCATGAAAACCGCTATATATATCATCCTTCAATTGTAACCCTATCTTAGTAGACCAAGAGGTCAAAGCAATCATGAGATAAAAATGGATTAGCAGTTGAATTTTTAATTGATCTCATCACTACCTATGTTGAGCACTTCCTACATACCAATAATCTAAGGAGGGGTCAAAATACATGTATTTATCCCATGCTACAATTTTTTGCATGTGATAAGACAGGTATAAAATGTTAAATCTTGGTGCAATCCTAGTGTGATTATGAAATTAAAAAATGAATTTTGACCTTGGATGTGTATGTAGACTTATCCTATGCATAATTTTGTTGTGTTTACTTTGAAACATGGGAAATATGTAACTTTCTCTTAATTTTTAGTTAGATGTTATAGTGGTTTTCCATCTGTGATCCTCTTGTGTGTAGAATAGTTTGAAATGTGTCTTTATAGTGATATTATGGGAATTCCTTAGAATGAGGATTGTTATAATTGTAGTATGACCCACTACATGAATTTAAATTGGATAAAATAGCTATTATTTTTTATAAGGATGTTTTTGGTATAAATAGACACTATTTGGGAGTGAGATTGTCCAAATAAGGTAGCCTTGTCCAAAGGGAAAGAATAGATAAATTGAAAGTGGGGATCAATCTCAAAGTGAATTTAGGTTACTTATAATGTTGGATATAATGATGTTTTTAGATCATCAATTGATTTTGGGAATGGGTCCTCAACAATAAGAGTGAAAGAAGGGTGGTCAAGGATTTTGAGATGAGGCATGAACTAAACACATAAAAGGAGTGGTCACAAGTTAATTATATTAGCAATAAATGTTAATTTATGTGACTACAATAGCCAAATTAGTGAAGGTTCCAATTTTAAATTTTTTATTTGGTTAGATTTCATAGTTATAATTAGTTAGAGTTTATACCAACTAATTTACTTAGAGAAAAAATTTATACAAGCTAGAGTTTCTTTCTAAAATGATGACTAGGTACCTATAAAAAATTGTTTGGAACTAACTAAGATTCTTATAATTTCTAGAAATGAATGTTTTTTGTTTGTTGAGATAACAACTCAATCTTTTAGAGATGAAGGTCTCATGCACTTGTCTAAATGGGGAACTATTGTCTATAATTGGGTGATTTATAGGTATGGACTAAAATCCACTATGTAGACCCTATAAAAATATGTCTTTCTAATGTTTTAGCTTTATCTCTAAGATTGGCCACTATCCATACCCCTATTTTTAGGTGAGTTTTAAATTCTATGAAATAAGTTAACTTAAAGTAAAAATTTATAAAAGATATATTGAAAAAAATATTTAAATATTAGTAATGATAATTTGGAGAGCATGGCATCATCATAAATAATCCAAGAAAGATAGTAGTGCAACGTTCATGTGTGAAAAATCTTACACAGTGACATTGTAAAGATAGATGTTAGAAATTAGGCATGCAGATAAGTGATCAAAATGAGTACTAAAAGTCAAATAGAACTACTTTGGGATGGATGCATGATATCAATCATGGCACTAAAGACTAATAAAAATGAGAAAACAATTATCATGACCATGAACACACATACAAATAGTACACACAAAGTACACAAAACTTGTAATAGAAGGTGAGGGGGACACATACAATGGACATGTTAAAATGTCACTCACATGTATGGAAACATACAATGAAGTATTTTATCCAAACACAAGGGACACATTTATATGTCCACAATTCAAGAAAGGAATACACACAAGATATTAATCATAGATCCAAACATGCAAATCATGCATGATGAATGGAATTGATCAACATAAGTAATTTGTAAAAACTAGTATATCTAGTAGATTAGGTAACCATGAAGACATAAATATGTAAGTGAGTAATATCAATAGATTTTACATATTTTAATAAAATAGGCATCAACAAGAAAGTATAGCCTAATAATGATATAGCTTATCTATGAGATGCTCTTAGTGAGCTTGATTATGTATAGACAAACTATAATATAACTATTTATTTTCTAGATATGATAATTGATAGCATGTGATCACTATGGTTAGGTTAATGAATTTGGACATGGGAATAGTTTTCTACGATATGAATATGGAAATTTTATCTATTTACCATTTTCTAAGTTTGTGATAGTATCATCTCCTATGATAGGAGCTGGAAATGAAAAATCATATGCTATACATTCACTCATTGACACTTGTGAAGCATATACAATATGAAATTAGGTATATAAATACTGAGTAAATATACAAAAATTAATAGATGTAAATAAACTAAAAACAATCATGCATAGCTCCTAATTTTGTAGATGAATAATTTTTATTCGATTCTTGAATGCTTTTCATTCATGATATACCAATCAATAAACTTTGGCACTCAACTTTTCTATTATTATATATCACCCCAACCAATTTAATTATAATTTTCCCCTGGTTTCTTCCTTTAAATTGATTTTTCATACATTTTTATTAAAAACCATTTCACCAACCTCAAACTCTTAGCTATGAATTATTTTATTAAATGCCTTTTAAATATGATTTTGATATATCCTAAAATGTTTTTATACTTGTATACATTTACTATCCAATTTTTCTAATTCATGTAAAGACTTTTCTCTATGTTGATCATCTGTAATTGTTTAATGATTTAGGACTTAGTGCATATAAATCCCAGGTTGTTAAAGGGTTGTGCATAACAATAAATTGGAATGAAAACATGAAATAATTGATTTGGCAAGACTCTTCCAAAATAGTAAATATGTAAAGAAAGGGTACTTATTTGGAGAAACATAGGTATTTTTATGACATAAGAGGCTCAAACAGGCTTAAGAATTAGTCAGACATCTTTTTTATGTGTTTTTAGTTAAAATCAAACTTTGGATAGTAGTACTTTTATGAGGATAGTAGTGACATATGGTGTTAGTGTCTAATTATGAAGCTAGAATCCTATTGGGAAGATATATCTAAAACTTTTAAGAAATGTGTGAGAGATTTTGATGGACTTGTAGGTGATTTTATAAATTTTATAAGCTTTCTTGTGTCACTATTTCTCTTTAATATCTTTTGAAACCCTAATGAATACTTACACACATGAAACAATAATCATGTCAAATGTAAAATAAATGGAAAAACTTGGTTGTGGGATATTATGATCATGCAGAGCAAAAACCCTATTATCTTGGACACTACCTACATTGACCAAAATGCTTGGGGTATCAAATTTCATGTATTTATCCTTGAGGCAATGTGCATAATTAATGTGAATAGTATACTAGAATGAATTTTTCTTTGGCCCTTCTTTAATCAACCATGCAAGTCTAGATGTGATAACTGAGTGATTTCTAGTGTATTGAGTTGTAATATTGACTTATTTTATGTAATAATGTGCAATGATAGTAAGTTAAAGATGTAAAATTCCTTGTGAGGATCTGTATATAGAAGGAAATCTGATTTTAATGTAATATCCTGTTCATTGGATGACAAGATGTAAAATATAGATAAAAAACATAAGAGAAGGTTAAAGGTAGGGTTAAGACCCAAAACATGGGATAAAATGATTGTTGGACACTAGCACCACAATTTTACACTAGCGACACATAGATATACTATCTAAATAAGGGCACTAGTCTCTTGAGGCTTAAAAATAGAGTTAATACTAGACTAGATAGGATAGGGGCCCATATGAGTAGGAGGAGATGACTCAAGACCAATAACGATGTAATAGATAGGGAAAAAAAGACATAATAAAGATCAAAAGACCCAAAATAACCATGTGAATAAAGGATAATATTCATCACTAAGACCTTCATGTGAAATAAAAACTAAAGAAATAGAATTTGTAGTTGATTGACCAAATTAGGGTGTATACATTTTCCCCCCTTTTATTTAGATAGTGAAATAAAATAAAAGTACTAGAGTAAAAAAAAAATATGAAGGTGTACTTGTGTTTACATATGTGGATGTGCTCTAGATCTATCCCATTTCTTGGCTAGATAAGTGAATAGGAGCTAGAGTGAATTATGTGAAGAGGAAATCCATAATGTGGGTTCCTTCCATATTGAATTTAAATAATGAAGTAAATTATGAAGAACAAAACACTATTTTTCCCCTAACCTAATATTTGGACTAAATATGAGTATGTAAATTGAGATTAAGGATAAATAAAGCCTAATTTCCCCACTCTAATATTTAGACTAATTATAAGTATGCAAACTAAAAATATGGAGAAATAAATCTCGCATACCCCCATATTGATATCTAGACTAAATATGAATATGTAAATTAAAACTATGGAGAAACAAAGCGTATTTGTCCCCAATCTGATATTTGGACTAAATCCAAGTATGTAAACTAAAATTGTGGAGAAACAAATCCTAATTGTGCCCACTCTAATACTTGGACTAAATATGATTATGTAAACTAAAACTAGAGATCAAAATTGTCATTTGACTTACATAATCTGGGTTTGGTAGAAGGCTATGTATCGACCACTAAAGATGGTCATGTGACACAAAATAGTGAAATCCTTGTAGTATCATGGTGACATCTTGGTGATGATGAGTGTAACCTAACAATATTAACATAGAGATGGAGGGTATTCTT
Source organism: Torreya grandis (assembly GCA_037957365.1). Taxonomy (NCBI): domain Eukaryota; kingdom Viridiplantae; phylum Streptophyta; class Pinopsida; order Cupressales; family Taxaceae; genus Torreya; species Torreya grandis. Next base: position 345,036 of record JARHVA010005528.1, on the reverse strand, counting down.
TACACCACACCCCCAAACTCAATATGTGAATAATGTAACTACATAATTGAATATCTATATATATAATTGAAATTATATATTCAAGTCAAACTATATATCTTAGTCAAAATGTATAATTGAGTCAAACTATATAGCTAAGTCAAACTTTATATCTAAGTCAAACTATATACTTGAGTCAAATTGTATATATGAGTAAATTGTATACTTGATTCAAATTTTATATCTAAGTTAAACTATATAACTGAGTCAAACTATATATCTAAGTCAAAATATATATCTAATTCAAATTATATATCTAACTAAACTTGTATGTCTAAATAAACATGTATGTTTGAATAGGTATATCCGAGTAAACTTTTATGTATGAATATGTATATCTAAGTAAACATGTATGTCTAAATATATATACATGAGTAAACATGTGTTTCTTGATATATATGTCTAAGTAAACCTATGTGTTTGGATATGTATATCTAAGTAAACATATGTATCTAAATATGTATATCTGAGTAAACTTGTATGTCTGAATATGTATATTTGAGTAAAACTTTGTCTACATATGTATATTTAAGTAAACCTATGTGTCCAAATATGTATATCTAAGTAAACCTATGTGTTTGAATATGTATATCTGAGTAAACATTTGTGTCTGAATATGTCTATCCAAGTAAACATGTATGTCTGAATATGTGTATATGAGTAAATATGCATGTTTAAATATATGTATATCTAAAATAATCTATGTATATAACCTCCCTTTTGGTGAGAGAGTTGGGACTATGGTAAGGGTGTCTAACCAAAAGTGGTATTGACTAATATTATGGTGATAGTTGGCTAGGTTGATGTTGTTTTAGGTTTAAATGTTTTATTGATTGTAAAAAAGTTAATTCCTTTAGTATATATTAAATTTTTTAAGGGAATATAGGTTTTTTCATTTTACAAAGTTGAATGTGATTGAGATATTATTGGAACTATTATAGGGTGAGGTACATTGATGTCAAGTCCCATGAATAAGAAACAAATTACAAATCAGAGTTATGTCTCTCTTGATATCACATTTGAAAGAAGATGGTAGTAGTTCATGAAATTAGCATGCAAGGTCAACCTTAGTAAGGTGGCATTTTAAAAATTCATCTTAAATAGGTTATTTTATTAGTTTTATAACTCATTTGAGTCATTTTACTTGATAGTGATTATTTGATTTGAGGTACAATGTATGCCAAAGAGACAAGGAGTGACTTTGACCCGGTATGAATAGGTGGATATTATTATCTAGGCCAGGGAGGAGGTTATCCTAGTAAGGAACTTATTCTTTTCCTTTTTTTTGACACATGTATTAAATTTTTATTATTTTTAGTGAAAATTTTTTAGTTTAGGGTTACTTTTAGTAACTTTGGCACTATTTTCCTAATAATGTCACTATTGTCTAGAATATGACACTATTTTCCACCACTATTATCCCATATGCAGTGCTAGTGTCCACTATACCTAGTATATGTTTATTGTTATTGTTGAATGGTGTTTTATGACAATTGTTGTATATTTATCATATATTATGTGATGTTAATTCCATATTTGTTTGTATTTTATAGGTGGACATGAACATGAGAGAATTCAAGAGTAGTTGTATTATGAAGACATTACATGGATTACCCCTAATAGATGGTTTTGTTAGATAGATCTGGAATGAGTTACATGGAATAATTATATCTGATGCCTTGAGACAAATATATGATGACAACATTATGTGAGAGGTGGGATGCAAATACCAGTGCATTTTTTTTACCTACTAGGGAGATGAATCTCACCTTGGAAGATGTGTATATCATTCTAAGGTTACCAATTAATGGGCAAAGAGTAGTGATATAGGATGATATTGGTGATCAAGTTATACATCATGCTATGAGGTATTTTTACATGATGTCTATGAGGACTCATTAGGTAAGGATCCATAATGATATATTATTGTCATTGATTATCATAGTGAATGTTCTATAATTATGGAAGTTCTTAGATTTTCTATTGGATTCATTTATGGCTATGTATGGGAGGATGGTATTTATCTCATATAAGATGCATGAGACAGTACATGACATAGAGTAGCATAGAACCATGTACTCATGGGAACCACTTGTATTAGGATTTATACTGATTCACTCAAGAGATGTGTGTAACAAGTATTGGGTCTTCCAAACTATTACATTATTAGGTGTACAAGCATAGAGTAGTGAGTATACCTATGTTTCCTCAACATGATTATTGGGATGAACCTAAAACATTTATAGATTAGTGTAATATTAAAACCCACATGCCTCAGAGGATCATGATGCAATGTCAGTAAGTGCTTGATAATTTGGTGATCAATGACATTATCTAGAGGTCCTATAGTGGCTATGAGGTATGGCCTAAGGATGATGTTTTGCTGAGACAAGTGTGAGTGATCTTATAGTTTCATGACCATTGGGTTAATATATTCAATATGTTTTAGTATGAGTGAGTGATGTGGAAATTTGGTGTTAATTAATATGTGACACTAGCTCTATTGGTATGGTTGAGGATTTCTCAGGCTCTAGTGAGGCTAGGGAGTAGACCCAAACCATCATTTGTAGAGTTATCTCCAATTCCATTGATAGAGCTTGATATGATGATTGATTAGTATATGTGGGTGATATAGAATCTAATGATTCCTATGTATCTTAGTAGAGGGAGCATATATGGGCACCTCTATTCCCAAGAGGTGGGATCATCATGGAGGATTTTGATCCCCTTAAATTTATTTATGGTAGGTTTTTATTGTATGTTTGTATATTATGCTTGCTTCATTACTTATTTACATAAGTAGGTATCTGATGCATTATGTTGGTATGTGTAGGTTTATGTGATGATGAGTATTAGGATACTACCATTTAATTTTCACTACAAATACTGACATGACATATCCTTGATGATGTTATGGATGATGGATTAGTTTGGAGGGCCATGGATGTTACAGGCATCCATGTTTATTTGTTTGATCAATAATCCATAACTAATAGAAACATATAGGTGAGAAAATATAGATAGGGATGAGGCACATTCAAAGTTAAAAATAGTTAATAGGATTTCACTTGATGATCTAGGTGGGGAAGGTAGCCAAAAAGTGGATGACTATATATACATACAACAAGAACATGTAAAGTATTTTATTGAGTTGGGTGTATTATGGGGGAGAGAGTAGACACAAACATCAATTGATGTCTCATAGGGATAGTGGGACATTATATTAGACTTAAAATGACTAACATTGGGGGTTAATCCATCATTTTAAAACTTTCTTACCAATTTCCCTTAAGAAATTATGAATCATTTAAACAAGCATATAGATCTAGCAAGCATAAACTCATATCCACATAAACAAGAAACACAAGAACACATCACATGTGTGGGAAACCATCAATGGGAATAAAAATCTGATATGTTAAAATTTATTATAGTCCTATAATACAAACACCAAATTTATTTAATCACTAACTCTACATGGAGCACTAACCACAACTAGCTAAGCACCAACTCAGTTAGGCTTTATCAAGCACCAATATTGAAAATAATCACCAACCCCCTAGATGAATTGGCACCAAATAAACCACCTAATTTATTTTATCACCTTTAGGAAAAAAATTCCTCAACCAAATGATTATGACCACCTCTTCATATCTTCATGCTCTTATCCTTCTCAAACTACCTTCTAGGCCTTTTCGCTCAATTAGGTCTCTCCAAGACTGATTAGGTCATATGACCTTAATTTAAATACAAAATCCTATATCAAATATTTATAAATTTTCCTATACACTCCTCTTATGGTATAAAATACCTCCTTATTCTCAACAATGTGCTATTTCATTCACATTCCCCGCACACATTACTAGGCATAAAACTACCTTGTATTTATACAAGCCTCTTATTCATATCCCTCTTGGTTGGAAATACAAACTTGAACACTTGTATTATCCTTTTATTAGTACTATAACACATTTAATACATGAATCAATCATTATAATATGTCATCCTAAACTTGAAATGCCAAAACCTCTTTTAGGCCTTAAGGAGACCTAATTCAATTAGGCCTGCATTAGCACACATTACTATTTCATCTCATTATTACACATTAAAACTCCAAATACACCAATAAAAATTCACATACCACTCAAATATATGTGTAATAATCTCATATTAGGTCCATGATAATTTTTATCTCTAACCACCATGTGGAGCACACATTTAGTATTGTTCACAATTAGGCCCGTGAACCTACAAAAAGTCTACCAAAAAAATGAATTTTTTACACAATATAGTCACATAAACATGACAATAAATCACATTAATAAAAAATACATGACCTTCTTAATGTCACTATGTGATTTATACTTCAAAACTCATGGAAAAAAGACTCAAACACTTATCTAAAATAGATCATCCAAAACTTCCAGAACACTCCAAAACCCAATCATGAACAACATGATCTTCAACACCTAAAATAACACTTTAAATTACAACTTATAATTAAAAAATTTCCTTTGAAATTTCTATACCACTCTCAATTATAAAAATCACAAGGCCTAATATCAAATATTGGTCTTGCAGACCAATCTTTTATCTTTAGTATATACAATCAATACAGAACTAGACAATCCATTTTGGTTTACATATTTCAACCTCTTACACTAACTTAAGAGATTCTAAAAATCATGTATTGGAAATAAAAGTCCTAATAAAAAAACCATGTGTATTATTTACTTCAAATCAGGGCATAAAACCTCAAACTCATCATTGCAACTCACTTATCCAAAACTTTTAGTTTATCTTAAAGCACAGTAATGATGGCAATGGCCATAAACACCTATATGACCACTTATAAAGACTTATTATTCATTTATATTATCTTATGATAATTATATACCATTATCATATATAAATATAATATGGTCAAATATAAATATTGGTCTTACAGACCAATCTCATGACCTCACTGTACACAGACCAATCTCATGACCTCACTGTACACAGACCTCACTAATCGAGATAAGTTAACTTGTGAGAATTTTTTTCATTATAACCATTGGAATCCAAAAATTATACCAAACATTATAATTTATAACAAGTAATAAACAATATTTCCATCCACTTGTTTTCATCCTTATTCCATGACAACACATTCCTAAACCTCTTCTCACTACTACCTAGGTTTTTCACTATTTCCAACATTAGGCATGTTAGTGATTAGCTAACTTGGATGAATAGTTTATCATACCTAATGGATGAAACCTATCTATAAACCTTAAAACACAAAAAATAAAAGTCTCAAAATTTGTCCTTCATCTATTTAGTAACTTTGACTTGATCAGCTCTGACTACTATAATAAATATCTAAGAAATAAAGCCTTTCTTGTAGGGTCAATTCACTCACGTGAAGACTAAATTACACCTATAAATTATTGGGATAGTTTAATACAATTTAAAATTAATAAACTATCCATACCTATCCATTCTAAGCACTTAAAAACAACTTATTTCATATCGGGTCACTATTAGGTATCTTTGAGGGTTTAAACCATCTTCCACTATTAGCAATTGTTCATACAACTTAGTGCCACATTTCAAAACATTATTATTTTAAATTTGATATAGTACCCTTACCCATACACCATTAATATATTATGTCCTCATTTATATGTTTCACATTCCTACAAACACTTGAAAAACATTTTCAAGTAGACAACTCTTCATCCTATGTACTCGAAAGACCTTAAAACACATCAAGCACCAAATATGCATACTTAATAGAATACTCACCATTAATATTAACCAAATACACCATAACATCAATGAAATAAACCATGAAATTAAATGACATCAACCTTGACATAAATGACAACACTTGTCAATAAACTCCCCATTTTTTATTGATGGCAAAACATTCTTCAATCTGATCACTCTCATCTCCCCCAATATGGTCAATATTCCTTCTTGAACTTTCTCCCCATTTGACATTAATGAAAAATGATCATACATAATGCAAATTTTGTAACCATAAATTCTTACAACAAAATCTCAACACATAAAATATGAAGCATTACAATAACATTCTCCCCCTTATTCCATGCATACCTCCTTCACATGAACTTAGATTACAAGACCACTTCTCAACATAGATCAAGGTCAGTAAATAACCTAAGTATTTATACCTAAAAAAAACATACAAAATTATTTTAATAATTAAATAGTGTCTCCATGAATCCTAATGGAGTCACCTCTTTCCATAGGTCACTAAAACAACATAAGATTAGGAGATTCCTAGATCTCCATGTTCTCACAAGACTGAATATCCTTCAATATCTTTTTAGGCTTGATTGGAAGATAGGATTGACCTCATTATCAACCATTTTATATCAATATGAGTTAATAATAGATATTCCTAACTTGATTTATCATCTAAATTATGGTATACCATAGCAAATAGTCCATTTGAGCTTGTAGAACAATCATGACTAACCATTACTATCTTTGCTTCCCACACATTCATTTGCCTTTTTTATTTCACTCTAGGAGCTTCAAATCTCTTTTTTGACTTGATGAACTTCTAATTATACTAGGATATAATCCCAAAATGTGTCCTACATTATGAAAAATATAGAAAACCACCTTATGCATACCACTTAACAGATGATTCCTTTTATAATCCCATGCATATTCATTTTTAGAGGGGGTTCTACACTCTCTTGCTCTATGAACAAATTGAGTGCATGTATAAGAGTATCCATTGAATGAATTATAATACCTTATTACATTATGATATCTGATTGGTATTTTAATTTTGATATTCTTATCTTCATTAGCATTCTCCTTTACTTGAGCTTCCTCCTTTTGGTCTTATTTGAAACCAAGACTAGTATTATAGCTTGAAAAATTTTAACTACTCAAGATGTCATCTAAAGCCTTAGTGTTATTTTGAAACCTCTCATAGGCCTTCATATTGATATATTCTGGATCCAAATCAACTTTAAATGATTCTACTTCAATTCTATACCTACTACATTCTTCCTCTTTAGCTAGCTTGTAGTGACTATCTCCATATGTGTTTCAATGTGATTGATGATCTCATCATACTTCTTGGATGTGTTAATATATACTAAAAAAAACTAATATAATATTCATAGTTATTAACTAATAATCTTAGTTTGTGATTATTCTTTCTTTGTAACCTCAAATCCTTTAGAATACTCAATAATTCTACCTCAAGGTTCACTTCAGCTTCTTCTTCATCTGATTCTTCATCAGCTATAAGGCCTTTCCCATTTGAGCAAACCTCATTGTTTACATATATATCCATGAGTAAGGTTCCATTATTTTCATGTTAATTTTTATAATTATCATAATCACTATTAGATGTGTTTGTCTCACTTACATAAGACGAGTTATCTTATTTGGTATATAAACTTATCTTTTTCTTGAATGACCCTTTCCTACCTTCTTAATTCCTAAATTCCTTTTTTTGTCAAGATTATAGACCTTATTATCATCTCCATGATGTTTATAATGTTCTTAATCATGCTTAGTCTTTTCATTTTTAGGCCACTTAGATGTAAAGTAACCAATATTACCATGATTAAAACATTTTAAGGGCAACTTACCCTTGTACTTACCAAATCCAAACCTTAATTTTCTTCCAAACATGGTTATCATTTGATCATCATCAAAATATGTATATTCCTCATCCTTGACCTTCGTGGATTTTGAATTATTCTTATCTTTGAATGTATTTTTCTTCTTGGGAGGCCTTCCTTCATTTTTTCTCATCTCATAGGTAGTGGAATGACATGAAGCCAATCCATTTTTAGTTTGTCCAAATCTTTCATCTCTTCTACTACAGACACCATAAAATAAAACTTAGGAATTAGTGATCTCAATATCTTTTGAACAACTTTAGACTCTTTCACTTCTTATCCAAATAATCTAATGACATATATAATTTAATTAACATTCAATAGGTAAGATGCAATAGTTTTATATTCATTCATTTTTAGACTTTCAAACTATCTCTAGTGGGTCTATAACTTGGCCATATTCACCTTGGAGTCTCTTTAATATATATTTTTAAATTTGTCCCATATTACCTTGGTTCAGTTGTAGTGCATCACCTTCATAAATTCTACACTTGATAGGCCACATATAATGGAATTCATTGCCTTGTAATTGCTCTCACTTTCCTTCTTACCTATTGCATTAGTTGGTGGTGTAGGAGGTGGAGTGTATAAATCCACAACTGACTACCATATGTAATGGACCACTAAGATTATATATATCCTCATTCTAATTCTCCAAAAACCATAATTAGTCTCATTTAATAATGGAGCCTTACTAGTAGAGAAACCACCTTGAGCTTATTGACTAGCCATCCTTGCTTCTAAGATATCCTTGAGGTTATTAGGCTTACTTTAAAGGACCTAATATGATACAAAATATTAGAATCAAAATGACTGAGGTTGGGGTCATGAATATATAATTTTAAAACCTTCTTACCAATTTCCCTTAAGTAATTATGAATCATTCAAACAAGCATATAGATCTATAAAGCATAAACACCTATCCACATAAGAAAAAAACACAAGAACACATCACATATTTGGGAAACCATAAAGGGGAATACATTATATCTAAAAATGTATTATATTCCTATAATAAAAACACCAAATTTATGGAATCACTAACTCCACATGGAGAACCAACCCCAACTAGCTAAACACCAACTTAGCTAGGCTTTAGCAAGCACTAATGTTTCAAGGCACCAACCCCCTAGATGACTTAATACCAACTCCACCACCTGATTTTTTTGATCAACTTTAGGAAACATTGTTTCTCAACAAATTTATGATGACCACCTCTTCATCTCTTCACACTCTTATTATTTTCAAACTACCTTCTAGGCCTTTTCATTCAATTAGGTTTCTCTAAGACTGATTAGGTCATATGACCTTGATTTTCATACATAAAAACCTCTATAAAATCTTCATCATAGTTCCTATACACTACTATTATTATCTACAATACCTCCTTCTACTCAAAAATTTTATATTTAATTTTCATTCCCCACACATAATAATAGGCTTAAAACTTCCTTATATTTATACAAGCCTCTTGCTCATATCCCTCTTGGTCAACGATACAAACTTGACCACTTAGATCATCATTTTATTATACCTTAAAACATTTTTTATAAATTAATAAATTATTAAAATAGTTTATCATAAAAATTAAATACTAAAACCTTTTTTAGGCCTTAAGGTGACCTAATTTAATTAGGCTTTCATTAGTACACATTACTCTTTAATCTCCTTAGAAAATTTTCAGACTCCACATGTAACAAGAACACTTAAAATAACACTCAAATATACATATAATAATATCATATTATGTCCATAATAATTTTTATCTCCAATGACCATGTGGAGCACACCATTAGTACTATTCATAATTAGGCCTTTGAACCTATAGAATGTCTACCAAACAAAAATGAAGTTTGTACATAATCTAGTCACATAACCATGACAATTAATAAAATGAAAAAAAATTCATGAAATTAATAACATAAATATTTGATTTATACTTTATAACTCATGGAAAAAGGACTCAAACACTTATTTTTAAATATCCCACTTAGAACTACCAGAACACTCCAAAACCCAGTCATGAAATAACATGATCTTCAACACCTGAAAGAACACTTGAAATTACAAATGATACTTTAAAAATGCCCCTTTACATATATATACCACTATAAATTTAAAAAAAATTAAGGTCAAATTTCAAATATTGGTCATATAGATCAATCTTTTGTCTTCAGTACGTACAGTCAATGCAGAACTAGACAGTCCATTTTGGTTTAAATATTTCAACCTCTTATATTGACTTTCAAGATTATACAAAGCATGGATAGGACATATAAGTGGAAATAAATAACAAAATGTGTATTTTTTACTTAAACTCAAGGTATATAGCCTCAAAATCATCATTGAAACTTTTTTATAAAAAACTTCCACTTTATCTTAAAGCATAGTAATGGTGACAATGACCTTCAACACCTATATGACCACTTTTAGATATTTCTAATGCATGTAGATGATCCTATGAGATAAATAGACCATTTTAATATAAAAATATAATATATTTAGATGGAAATATTTGTATTTTATACGAATCTCATGACCTCACTATACACAGATCTCACCAAGCTAGATAAGTTAACTTGTAAGCATTGTTTTCACTATAACTCTTGACCAAATTTGACCTTATAGGTGAAATTAGGACCCCTATAATTAAAAACTTGATTTTTAGGTGTTTTATGGGTAAATTATTATGTCATAAGGTGTATTATAAGTATATTTATGTAATTTCATGTCATTTTAGCCTTGGTCTTAGTCATTTTAATCCTTGTCTTGTTGAGCCATTTAAAGGTCATAAAATGAGCATTTAATGACTTGTATGGCCTCCTTGAGAATGTTGAAGGTTTAAAAAGGTTATTTAACATAATAGGTGTCATAATAAGTCATAATTAGTTAATTTAACTAAAAATTGGTAGGTTCTTCAAAAGAAAGAGTAATTTTTTGGGAAAAGGGAAGATTTTGGCACTTGTATAGCCCATGAGAGAGTGTGATGTGTGGGAGAAAGTTTTGAGATGAATTTTAAACTTCATGAGACTTAATTAAATGTTTTAAATTATATAAAAGTGAAATAAAAGGTAAAAAAATATTCTACTCTCATATTCACCATGCACACAGAATCAAGCAATATGTTTGTGCTTGGTATGGCCAACAGGGGAGGTTTAAACCAAATTGCTCTTGGGGGTGTATTATACACTAAATAAAATTCCATTTTATGTTTTTTTTTTAATAATAATGGTGGAATGTGTTTAATGAACCATTATTAATAAGTTGGCCTATTTAATTTTCTTGTTAATTTATGAACCCTTTAGGTTTTTCTTTAGTTTATAGAAGTTAGTTTAATAAAACTACTTAGATTGATTATAGATTATTTTTAATATCTCCTCTCATGTTTTTAATTATTTTTTTCATGTTTGGAAAAGATATCATGGGATAATTAGTTCAATTTTCATGTTGATGTTTTAGGTGGAATGGAAGTAAAGTTCATTACTTGAAGAAGGTTGGATTCTCTAAAGGGTATTTCACGTGAATTTTATATTATTTTTTCCATGTTTCAATTCCATAAGGATCACCTACCTTCCATATTAGACCTTGCAACATCATAACTTGATCAAACACTCAATCATTCTAAGTTCACAATCAACTTTCTATTTGATCTTAGTTATAGTCATGATGTTTGAGCTCTGCTCACATTTATAGAGGATAAATGGAGAGTATATAAGGTATTTCTCATGTTATTATTGTATTAAAAGTTGTATTAAACCTTTAAAATATCATAAATGGCTTGTGGTGGTAGTCATATGAAGCATATATAATCTTTTGCCATTTATATGCACCTACAAGTCCTTGTAGAAAGTTTCAAACATTAATATGAAGTGTGAGATATCATATCAAGATTTAAAACCTATTAATGTTTCATTTTAATTCATTTAAGGGAGATAAATTTGCTATAAAGGCATATTAATTAAGTACATTACCCCAATTCTTCTTACTGCCTAGATATAACTCAAAATGCACCTTTAGGTGCCCTACATGAAGATGGCATATGGGAAAAGATGTACTTAAATGGTATTTATCTCCTAAATGTTGATATTTTATGTTATAATAGGCTATAATGGGACTTGGAGTGATCAAATGACTAAGCACCATGTATTTTTAGAATATACTTTCATTATCTACTTGTATACATGCAAATGCCGACCTATAGGTGATGTTAATAGAGAACTAGGGTGTCATATGGAAGAGTTAAAATAACTTGAAATAATTCCTAAATTCATATCATGTTTAAAAGGTCATAACACACATGTTTTAAATTATACAGTCACTTTTAAAGGTAGTGACTATAGATTTAGGGATCAAATCCCTAAAATGTGTAAATAAAGCACACCTAGTCTTTTTATGGAGATCATATAATAGGGATGTCAAGAGATTTTGAGAATATGAATGAGAATACCTTGTATTTATAACATAACATAGGATATTTTAAAAAATAATGAAGCATTTGACTAGTGAAAAGAAGCAATTTCGGGGCCACAAAGTTGCCGATGTGAACACTGAACTTCTCCATTATTATCTATAGGTTTTTGGACCTCAAAGGAGTTCCACTTCCCAAGGTGTAAATTACAATAATATTATAATGTTTTAAGATTAATAAAAAGTTTTAAAATTAAAATTAATTATTTTTAAGAGGCCTAAAATTAAATTTAATGATTAGGTATTCATTTATAGGTATATAATAACCTCAAAAAGGCCACTTATAACATGCATGTAGGTGCTCATAGAGCTCTTAAAACACACTGATAGGGTAATAAGCCTATAAACATGATATTTTTGATATTAAATGTTGAATAAAGGTTTAAAAGTTTATATACAAATATGACATAGTTTATAGGGCCAATTAACACCTATAAGATCTTATTTGTCCCAACATAGTTGAATATGTTTGACCTGTGATAGACAATGAGCAGGTTTGAAGTTGTAAATGTTGGTAGTACATAATAATGATGTAGTCAAAAAATTTAATGACCCTATGAGTTCATAATGAATATTATTAACATTTCATTTGAGCTAAATTATGTAGGGATCACCTATAAGATAGAGGAAAATAGTAAAGAAATGGCACTTACTATTGATTGAACATGGAGTATGAAGACTATATGAGAGTTTGGAGGGATTAATGATGATTTTAACACCTTAATCATAATAATGATAGTATATTTAACCATAATAATGGATATAGGACATATAAGGAGCTATAAACAAACACCATATAGTCCATATCCCAAACCCTACAGATAATCAACTACTCCACAAGTCTATATTGGAATTTTAGAGAGTTAGAAGGTCAAATAACCTGATAAATGGGCCAAATTTTGTATATATAATCTATATGTATTTTATAATCCCATATAACATTATAATTATCTTATTAAATATGTTAAGTACAATCTATTTTGTTTGAGATAGAGGGTACTTCCTTTTGTATGTAAACCCTATAGTTTTGGGAGGTAGGGATAAAGGGATGAACTAGGAGTTGATTGGGACTTGATAGGAGGTGTAGGAAGTTGTATAACATAAAAAATAGGTATGATCATGAATAAAGGTCAAAACCTCAATAGGGTATCCTAGACCCTCAAAGTTGCAAACAAGTTTATTAGGCATGGTTATGCTTAGAATCTAAATGAAGGGTCAAATTCAATTCTAACTATAGGAGAGCATCCAAATACATTTGGAACATGTTAATAGGGTTATTTTAGATGTGTAAAATCCTCCAAAATGTATATAAAGAACAAGGAATCAATTTTTGGGTTCAAAAACATCTCAGGGGTATGTAAAATGAAGGTCAAAGCTTGATAGGCTAAATTTGAGTGCTCACATATTATCTAAGGTTGTGCATGGTGATATAAATTTTTTGGGAAGGTTGATAGGTGTCTTTAAATTTTCTCCAGTGGATTTTTTTTGTATTTATAATGTATAATCTTCATGAACAATCCTTAATGGTGGAAATAACTTAAAACCCTTACAAACCATTGAAAATGACCTAATTGGGAAAATAAAGATGGAGAGACATAAAAATAGACTAAAATGGTGTGTAAATTAATTATAATCTTCACATGACTCTCTCATTATCTTTCCCATACTTTTAGACTGTATAAAATTGTATGGATGGAGTATAAAATAGGGTATTTTTGAGATTTTTGTGTGTTTTTTAGGTTCTAGAAGGAGTTTGAAGATACCAATCACATGGGAGGTAATATTTAGACTTAATATAAATCCCCATGTATATTTCATGATTCATAAAAACTCATATGTTCCTTAACAAGAGCTCTTATCTCAACCAATTAGAATTGACATAGTGAACATGATAGTGAGAAGGGTGAAAAACTTCAAGTAAATTTATTTTAAGGAGTTCGTAATGCTTATAAGGCCTTGAATAGACTTGAAACATATAATTCACCCCATTTTATGTATTTTAATTAGAAACAAAATCATTTTTTTGAAGCCAAGTGTGAAATGCATGTGAAATAGGGAGTTTCTTTGACTATAGGCAGTGGTGGCTCATTTTTAGAGGAATCTAGGTGATTAGGAATACAAAAAATGCATGAAGAAGCATGTGTACAACCCTTACCTATTATTTCAATCATTATACCTATACCTAGTTAGTTTTGAAACTTTCCAAAAAGGGTGATTGATGAAGATAGTTTTCTAAGCTAGCAAAAGGAATTTCATGCCACATTTTAAGAGTGTCATGCCTTAGATTGATGATTTTACTTTATAGCTTTACATGATCAGATTCACATTCTCTTATCATGAAAATTTAACTTATTTTATTAGCTTGAGACTTGTATTTGTCACCTTTGTACTTCTTTCTTCTCTTGTCTCTCTCAAGTTCTTTAAGAACTAGACATTTTAGCTATTGTGAGGATGTTCCACTTGAGTATAGTGAATCCATACTAATTTTCATATCATGGATCAATAAATACTACTTATTTTACCTCTAATATGAATATTCATAATGTTAACTTAAATTATTGATATTACTTAGTGATGACTATTGTTTCCTTAACATTGTTGTCTCATTTTCTCAGCTATTTGTAGCATGAAATATTCTTCTTATAGGTCATGTGAAGTGTTATATGAAATGTCAATGTTGAGTTAGTATATTAAATAGTGCCATTCTATGCCTCTTATCTAGTCCTCCTAGCTTAAACATTCATCAAAACCTCATAATGAAATATTGATGTGAGAAGATTCAGATAGACAAGTGTATGCCTAGTTAGTCTCTTGGTCTCATGTGTGACATGCAGCTGGTTGGTATTTATCAATTAATTTGGTGTATCAACACCTTTAGGATAGTTTAATTTTATTTTTATCTTTGTTTTACTTAAAATCATATGTTTATTAGTGATTTAAAAGTGGTACATCAAGGGATTTATCCCTATCTAGAGATTCACCTCATTCTTAGGTTACCCATAGCCTAGAGGTGTTTCAATTATGCCACTTGGACGAGGAAAGCTGAGACATCTCCTCAAAGGGTGTAAATATAAGTGATAATATTTCTTGGTATGCTCTATGGTACTTATTGTCTAATAATTTGAAATATTTTTGGTTTTTTATTTTAACACATCATCCTTTAGAGGCATCTATTTAAGCATCAATAGTGAATCCAAAGTAACATCAGCTAGTCAAGCAGCCTAGGTTTTCCTTTTGAAGATTGTTGGTAATTTTTTCTTTGTGTTCTTACTTCCTAATGAATTTTCATGGCTAGTTTTTGAGTTGAGTATTATTTCACATAGGTTGATGAGATATCTCAATCTTATGGGATTCCCTATAATCCTTTGTATGATTTATCATGATCCTTACTAGTTGAAATATGACCCTTATCAACCTTTTCATGAGTTGTATCAATCATATAACCAAAATTATCAATATATTTCTCCCCATAGTCAACTTAGTCACTTCTCAAATCAATACATTTCAACTTTTAAGCAAACTCTCTTGGGCTATGATAGGTACATGATATATCTTGACACATAAAGGGGAAATGGTCAAGATATTCCTAGTCATATAATTTATAATTTGATAGATGAATTAGAGTTAATTAAAAGAGATTGGGCACCTATTGAGAGATTAAATTGGTAAAGGCTCACAAGTGAGATGCTAGATGTGAGTGACCTAATTTCATCCTTATAAGATAAGTTAAGAATTTATGAGGAGCAGCTTCACCAAATATATAAACCCTAATATCCACCTCCCTAAGATTTTTATCAGTTATACTTTACCAATACTCTTAAACCCAATAAATCTTATCAAAGTCTTTTCTTTCTCAATTAGCTAGAAGAGAGAGTTGGAAAGATAAACATTATTTTTGAAGCAAACTTTGATAGGTAGACTGAGTTAGCCAATAATCAGATGTATCAATTCATTTCATTAGAAAAAGAAGTGGAATATAAGCCCTCATTTACATATCCCATTACATCCCCACCTCAATAAAAAAACTTATAGATATGAAATTCCAAGTTGGAGACAATGTGGAAAATCCAAGCCTAAAGACATCCTAAGTTTCTTAAACACTTCACCCACTCCTAAAATTACATCACTACCTCAATAAGAGAATCTTAATCCTAACATCCTAAGGTGGAATAAGGTAGTGGAATCATGGGAAAAGAAATGGGATATAATCCTTGATAAAGAGTGTGAGGTTGAAAAAGAGCTTAATCCTATGCAAGCTCCTCCCACCCTTCCTCAATAGACCTCTTATTTTTCATGTCAACCATATTTTACTAATTATCCTCATGAAGATGCATATAAAATTCAAGAGAGATATTTCTAAGAGAACCTATCCAATTAAATTTAAAAGTTAGAGTTGAGAATGAAGTTGTTGAGTCAATGTGTGATGGAAGGTTTAGAGACAAAAGAAGATCCTATGCCTAAACACACCCCATATAACCTTATTCAAGAGAGTGGTAAATATGAATTATATTTTATTGAAGTGATTATAAAATGGGAGGAATAAAACCAAGTTATTTTATCCCAATATTTTCCTCCCCTTCCTCAAGAACTCCTAAAAGGATCCTCTATAATTCATTCTCAATATGATGTTGAGTTATATGTTCCAAATCCACCAAATCATTCATCTTGTCCTCACCCTATCAACCTTTTACTTAATGGAAATATGGTGTGGGAAACTAAAGAGGAGATTTTGATGGATAATAATTTATAACTCCTGCTTGAGGAAAACATAGCTCCTTGGCAGCCTCATTGGGCTAAGTCACTTAATTACAAAATGCCTAGCATTGGCATCATCAAGAAGGAGAAATAAATTAAGGATATTGTGGTCCTTGAGAAGAAAAGCTAGGTTATAAAATTTTAGATACAACTTGAGATCCCTCAATAGGTTATAAATTCTAAAGAAGAGGTGATTTCTTATGTTGAATCTTCTAATTGTGTTGATATTGAAGAATGTCTTCTTTGTGTCAAAGATGAAGAAATCATCATTGGTTCTTCCATCACTATCTAGGATATCATAGATGGGCAAGAATAAGCCTCTAATAATCCTTTGGATGAAATTTTTTCAATCATTGGAGTAGGTTTGACTCCTCTTCAATGAGGTTATGATCTAGTCAAAAATGGAGAAGGCAACCTTGACACTCAAGTGGGTATGAAAAAAAGAAGAAACTTTTCAAATTTGTCCTTTTAAGAGGAATATGGATCCCATGATGATATGTTTGAAATAATCAAAATTGGTTATCATCCTCTCAACTAGTTGCGATAAACACATAAACTTTTGAAGGATATAATAAGCTTTTATTGGCCTCAGTCTTCCAAGGAACAAGAAACTACTCCTCTTAAAGCCATACCTACCATGAAGATACAAATTGATCATGAGAGGAAGAGAGGGAAAATGTATGAGATATGTGTAAAAATTCAAGAGGGATATATGTACATTAGAGACCTATTTAAGGATGATCTACTTGAGAAAAGATCAAGTGAAGTACCAAGAAATAGGTTTGATCTACCAAGCATCCAATCCAAGGAGCAACATGCTTAGCATTATGATTCATCTCATGAAGAAGATTCAAGGAACTTTCCTTTTGATCATAGAAATGAAGTATGCTAAATTGATATTTTTGAATAGTTTTTTTTTCTAATTTCCCTAAGTGCTTTGATCACATGTGCGTGTCTTGTTAGTGTGTTTACTTTTCTTTGTATGCCCTTTGTTTTATGTGGATAAGGTAATTAGATGTCTTATCTTGGTCAAAGCCTTATTGTCAAGTGTCAAGTATTATTATTTCTTATAAAAATTTAGATAACTCCCTAAGACCATGGATAGGATAAAACTACTAATCTTTAGTATAAAAGGCATACTACCCCTATGAGTCACCATTGTGTTGACCAAATTTGACCTTACAAGTCAAATTAGGACCTGTATAGGTAAAAACATGAATTTTATGTGTTTCTATGGGTCTATTATTATGTCATAGGATTTATTATAAGCATTTTTATGTCATTTCCTATCATTTTAGCCTTAGTTTTTTTAATCATTGTGTGTTTTTGATCCATTTAAAGGTTATAAAAAGAGAATTTAATGACTTTTATGACCTATTTGAGAAATTTTAAGGTTTAAAAAGGTAATTTCACACCTCATATGTCCTAATAATTCTTAATTAACTATTTACATCTAAAAAGTGGTAGATTCTTTAGAAGAAAAAGCAAATTTCTTGGAAAAGGGAAGAGTTTGGCACTTGTACGACCCATGAGAGAGTGTGACATGTGGGAGAAGGTTTTGAGATGAATATTAAGCTTAAAAAAACTAAATTCCATGTTTTAAATTGTTTTAAACTATAATAAAATTTAAGAAACCATTTTAATCTCCTATTGCTCCACCATGCACACAAAACTAGTTAGCAAGTTTATGCTTGGTATGGCCATTAGGGGATGTTTTAAGAAAATTTCTCTTATGGGTGTCTTATGTACTTAATAAAATTAAATTTTATGTTTGTTTATATAATAATGATGTTCTATGATTTATGAACCACTATTAAGAAGTTGTCCTATCTAGTTTGTTTTCTAATCTATGAACCCTTTAGGTTTTGCTTTCGTTTGGAGAATTTCATACAATCCAATTGCTGAGATTGACTCTAGATGATGTTGAATATCTCCTCTCATTATTTCCATGATTATTTTCATGTTTGGTAAATATTTCATTAGATAATTAGTTCAATTTTCAAGTTGAGGTTTTATGTGGAATGGTAGTCAAGTTCACCACTTACAGAAGCTTGGATTATCTATAGGGGATTTCATGTGAATTATATATGATGTTTCCAATGTTTAAATTTCATAAGGATCACCTCCATTCCATGTTTGACCTTTCAACTTCAAATGTTATCATGATCCTTACAAGTTGAAATATGACACTTATCAACCTTGTCATGAGTTGTATCAATCCTATAACCAACCTTCTCAATATCTTTCTTCTCATAGTCAGATTAGTCACTTCTCAAACCAATCCATTTCAATTTTCAAGAAAATTCTCTTGGTATATGATAGGTACATGATATATCTTGACACACAAAGGGGACATGGTCAATATATTCCTAGTCATATAATTCATAATGTGATAGATGCATTAGAGTCAATTAAAATATAGTGGGCACCTATTGAGAGAGAAATTTGGAAAAGGCTCACAAGTGAGATGCTATATGTGAGTGGCCTAGTTTCATCCTTATAATATAATCTAAGAATTAATGAGGATCAGCCTCACCAAATCTATAAACCCTAATATCCATCTCCCTAAGATTTCTATTAGTTCTACTTGACCCCTACTCCTAAACCCAATCAAGCTTATCAAAGTCTTTTCTTTCTTAATTAGTTGGAAGAGAGAGTTGGAAAGAATTTTTTTTTGAAGTAAACCTTGATAGGTAGATTGAGTTAGAAAATAATCAGATGTGTCAATCCATTTCATTATAAAATGAAGTGGAATATAAGCCCACATTTCCATCTCCCATTACATCCCCACCTCAAGAATAGACTTATAGATATGAAATTCCAAGTTGGATAAAAGGTGGAAAATCTAAGCCTAAAGAGATCCTAAGTTTCTTGAACACTTCATACACACCTAAAATTACATCACTACCTCAATAATATACTCTTAATCCTGACATCCTAAGCTAGAATAAGGTAGTGGAATCATGGGAAATGAAAGGGGATAAAATCCTAGATAAAGAGTGTGAGGTTGAAAAAGATCTTAATCCTATGCAAGCCCCTCCCACCCTTCCTCAAGAGACCTATTTTTTTTCATGTCAACCATATTATACTAATTATCCTAATGAAGATGCATATAAACTTCAATAGGGACTTTTTTAATAGAGCATAGCTAAGCAAATTTAAAAGTTAGATTTGAGAATGAAGTTGTTGAGTCAAAGTGTGATGGAAGGTTTAGACACAAAATAAGATCCTATGCCTAAACACACC
This sequence comes from Torreya grandis, assembly GCA_037957365.1. NCBI lineage: Eukaryota > Viridiplantae > Streptophyta > Pinopsida > Cupressales > Taxaceae > Torreya > Torreya grandis. The sequence goes on along the minus strand of JARHVA010005528.1, from coordinate 324,868 downwards.
CCATATAAACTTCTTCAAGAGAGTGGTAAATATGAATTAGATTTTAATGAAGTGATTATAAAATGTGAGGAATAAACCAATATATTTTATCCCAATATTTTCCTCCCCTTCCTCAAGAACTTCCAAAAGGATCTCCTATAATTCATTATCAATATGAAGTTGAGTTATATGTTCCAACTCCACAAAATCATTCATATTGTCCTCACCCAATCACCCTTTTCCTTAATGGAAATATGGTTGGAAAATAAAGAGGAGAATTTGGTTGATAATAATTTATAACTCTTGCTTGAGGAAAACATAGCTCATTGGTAGCCTCATTAGGCTAAGTTACCTGATTAAAAAATGCCTAGCATTGGCATCACCAAGAAGGAGCAAGAAATTAAGGATATTTTGGTCCTTGAGAAGAAAATTTAGGTTATAAAAGTTGAGATACAACTTGAGATCCCTTAAGAGGTTATAAATTTTGAAGAAGAGGTGATTTTTTATGTTGAATCTTCCAATTGTGTTGATATTGAAGAATGTCTTCTTTGTGTCAAGGATGAAGAAATCATCATTGGTTCTTCCATAACTATCTAGGATATTATAGATGGGAAATAATAAGCCTATAATAATCCTTGGGATGAAATTTTTTCAATCATTGGAGTTGGTTATACTCCTCTTCAAGGAGGTTATGATCTAGTCAAAAATGGAGAATGCAACCTTGACACTCAAGTGGGTATGAAAAGAAGAAGAAACTTTTCAAATTTGTCCTTTCATGAGGAATATCCATCCCAGGATGATATGTTTGAAATAATCAAAATTGGTTATCATCCTCTCAACTACTTGGGATAAACACATAAAATTTTGAAGGATTAAATAAGATTTTATTGGCCTCAATCTTCCAAGGAACAAGAAACTACTCCTCTTGAAGCCATACCTACCATGAAGATATAAATTTATCTTGAGAGGAAGAGATGGAAACTGTATGAGATATGTGTAAAAATTCAATAGGGATATATTTACATTGGATACCTATTTAAGGATGATCTACTTGAGAGTAGATCAAGTGAAGTACCAAAAAATAGGTGTGATCTACCAAGCATCCAATCCAAGGAGCAACATGCTTGGCATTATGATTCATCTCATGAAGAAGATTCAAGGAACTTTCCTTTTGATCCTAGAAATGAAGTATGCTTAATTGATATTTTTGAATAGTTTCTTTTCTATTTTCCCTAAGTGCTTTCATCACATGTGTGTGTCTTGTTAGTGTGTTTATTTTTCTTTGTGTGTCCTCTGTTTTGTGTGGATAAGGTAATTAGTTGTCTTATCTTGGTTAAAGCCTTATTTTCAAGTGTCAAGTATTCTTTTTTTTTAAACTTTATATAACTCCCTAATCCATGGATAGGATAAAGCTACTAATCTTTAGTATAAAAGGCATTCTACCCCTATGAGTCACCATTTTGTTGACCAAATTTGACTTTAGAAGTCAAATTAGGACCCGTATAGGTAAAAAATTGAATTTTATGTGTTTTTATGGGTCTATTAGTATGTCATAGGGTGTATTATAAGTATTTTTATGTCATTTCTTATCATTTTAGCCTTAGTCTTATTCATTTTAATCATTATGTCTTTTTGAGCCATTTAAAGGTCATAAAAGGAGCATTTAATGACTTTTACAACCTCTTTGGGAAATTTTAAGGTTTAAAAAGGTAATGTCACACCCCATGTGTCATAATAAGTCTTAAGTAACTATTTATAACTAAAAAGTGGTAGATTCTTTAGAAGAAAAAGCAAATTTCTTTGAAAAGGGAAGAGTTTGGAACTTGTATGACCCATGAGAGAGTGCAACATGTGGGATAAGGTTTTGAGATGAGTCTTAATATTCCTCAAACTAGATTCCATATTTGAAATTATATGAAACTATAATAAAATGTAAGAAACCATTTTACTCTCCTATTGCTCCACCATGTACACAAAACTAGTTAGCAAGTTTGTGCTAGGTATGGCTAGCAGAGGATGATTCAAGAAAATTTCTCTTATGGGTGACTTATATACTCAGTAAAATTACATTTTATGTTTGGTTATAGAATAATGATGTCTTGTGCTTTATGAACCATTATTAATAAGTTGGCTTATCTAGTTCATTTTGTAGTTTATGAACCCTATTGTTTTGCTTTGGTTTGTTGAATTCCATAAAATTCAATTACTGAGATTAATTATAGATGATTTTGAATATCTCCTCTCATTATTTCCATGATTAGTTTAATGTTTGGTAAATATCTCATCAGCTAATTAGTTCAATTTACAAGTTAATGTTTTAGGTGGAATGATAGTCAAGTTCACCACTTATAGAAGCTTTGATTATCTATAGGGGATTTCATGTGAATTGTATATGATGTTTTCCATGTTTAAATTTCATAAGGATCACCTCCATTCCATGTTTTACCTTTCAACATCAAATCTTGATCAAACAGTTAGTCATTCTAAGTTCACAATCAACTTTCTATTTGCTCTCAATTATAATCATGATGCTTGAGCTCTGATCATGTTTATAGACGATAATTGGAGAGTATATAAGGTTTTTGTCATGTTATTTTTTTATTTATAGTTATATGTAACCTTCAAATATAAGAGAGTGCCTATGGTGGTAGTCATATGTAATATATACAGTCTTCTACCATTGATATGCACATGTAGGTGCTTGTATAAAGGTTCAAACATAAAAATTAAGTGTGAGAGATTATATAAAGCTTTAAAACATCTTCATGTTTCATTTTAATGAATTTATGGGATATAATTTTTTTATTAAGGGATATTCCTTAAATACATTGCCCCAATTATTCTTACTACCTAGATGCAACTCAAAATGCACCTACAGGTGCCATACAAAAAGATGACATATGGGAAAAGACATGTTTAAGTATATGTTTGAATAGGTTATAATTGTAATTAGAGTGATTAAAATTCTAGGCACCATGCACTATTTCAATATACTTTCATTGTTTGCCTATATACAATTAAATGCCCACCTATAGGTGGTGTTAACAATGAAATAGGGTGTCATATGGAATATTTGAAATAAGTTGACGTAATTCATTAATTAATATCATGTTCAAAAGGTAAAAAAACATTTTTTAAATTATCTATTGCTAGGAAGGTGAAACTATCACTTTCAAAGGCAATGACTATAGATTTAGGAATCAAATCCCTAAAATGTGTAAACAAAGCCCTTGGTATTTTTATGGAAATCATATAATAGGGATGTCAAGACATTTGGATAATATTAATGAGCATACCTTACATCTCTCACATAGGTGAGGATCCTTGTAAAAATAATGAAAAATTTGACTAGTGAAAGGCAGTAGTTAGCGGGCCTCAAAGTTGCCCATTTGAACACTAAACTTCTCTATTATCATCTACAGGTTTTTGGACCTCAAAGGAAATCCAATTCCCAAGGTGGAAATGACAAGAATATTATCATGTTTTAAGTTTCATAAAAAAATTTAAAATTCACATTAATTATTTGAAAGAGGACTAAAGTTTAATGTAATGATCATGTATTCATCTATAGGTATATAGTGACCTAAAAAATGATATCTACAACCTACCTGTAGGTGATCATAAAGCTCTTAAAATAAACTTGGAGGATAATAAGCCTATAAAAAATGAAATTTTTGATATTAAAGGTTGAATAAGGGTCTGAAAGTGTTATATAAATACATATGACATAGTTTATAAGGTCAACTAACAACTACAAGATCTTACTTGTCTTACCACAGTTGACTGTGTTTGACTGTGACAAATAGTGATCAAGTTTGAAGTTGTAAATCTTGGTACTACATAAAAATGATATATAAGGATCCAAAAAAAAATTATTTACCTTAATATATCCTAATTAATCCTATGTAAATTTCCTTTGAGATAAATTATGCAAGGATCACCTACAAGATAGATGAACACAATCAGGAAATAACACTTAGTATTGATTGAACATAGAGTATGAAGAATATATTATAGGTTATATGGATGAATGATGATTATAAAACATTAATAATAATAATAATAATAATAATAATAATAATAATAATAATAATAATAATAATAATAATAATAATAATAATAATAATAATAATATTCTCATGTAACACTCATAATGGATATAAGATAAGATAATGGGATCTAAATAAACATCATACAGTCTATATCCCAAACCCTGTAGACAATCAACTACTCCACAAGTCTGTCTTAGAATTTGAAAGAGTTGAAAGGTCAAATGATCTGATCAAGGGGAATTTTTTTTTATATATTATATATATTTATTGGATAATCCCCTCAAAAATTCTACTTGTTTTATTAAATATGGAAATTACCCTCTATTTTGTCTCAGATAAAGGGTACTTCTCTTTGTATGTAAACCCTATAGTTTTGGAAGGTAGGGATAAATAGATAAAAAAGGACCTGATTGGGCCTTTATAATAGGTTTATAACATTTTATAAAATATAAAACAATAGGTATGATCATTCAAATTAGTAAAAACCTCAATAGGGTATCTCAGACCCTCCAAGTTGTAGACATGCTTATTAGGCATAATTAGGCCTAGAATCCAAATGAAGGGTCAAATTCAATTATAACTATAAGAGATCATATAAATGGATTTGAATCATGTTGATAAGGTAATTTAAGATTTTTAAAATCCTCTAACTTGAAAATAAATCATTCCTTTTTGGGCTCAGAGATAACTCATATCTATGCAAAATAAAGCTCAATAGGCTAACTTTGAGTGTTCACATATTATTTGAGGTTGTGCATGGAGAGATAAAGATATTATGAGGTTAATAATGGTCTTGAAATTTTCTCTAGTGTATTTTTTTTCATTTATAATTTCCAATCTTCGTGAACAATCCTTAAGGGTGGAAATGACTTAAAACCCTTTCAAACCCTTAGAAAAGACTTGATTGGGAAAATAAAGATGGAGATCCATAAAAATGGACAAAAATGGCATGTAAATTTAATATAATTTTTATAATAATCTCTTAGGATTATCGCAATCCTTTTGGACTATACGTAACTATATAGATAGAGTATAAAATAGGGTGTTTTTTATAGTTTTATGTGTTTTTAGATTCTAGAAAGAGTTTGAAGATGAAAATCACATGAGAGGGAATATTGAGACTTAATTTAATTCCCCATGTATGTTTAATTATTCGAAAAAACTCCTAGGTGCCTTAACAATAGCTCTCATCTCAACTAGTTAGAACTAGCATAGTGAACATGATAGTGAGAAGGGTAAAAAACTATAAGTAAGTTTCTTTTAATGTGTTAATGACGATTATAAGGAAATGGATGGCCTTGAAACATGTAATTCACCCACTTTTACAAATTTTCATGAGAAATTTAAGCATTTTGTGAAGCCAAGTGTTTAAGGTGCATGAAATAAGGAGTTTTTTTATTACAAGTAGTGATGGCTCATTTTCAAAGTAATCTAAGTGATTATGAATATAACCAATGCATGAATAAGCACATATAAAACATATAACTATTATTTCAATCATTATACCTATACCTAATTATTTTTGGGATTTTTCAAAAAGGGTGGTTTATGAACATAGTTTTATGAGCCAAAAAAGGAAATTCCATGCCACATTTCAAGAGTTTCATGCCTTGGATTGACGGTTATAATCTCTAAATTTGAATTATCAGTTTAAAATTATATTCTCACACACATTTAAATCCTTTTATTATCTTGACACTTTTCCTTGTGACCTTTGGACTTCTTTCTTCTCTTTTCTCTCTCATGTTCTATAAGAACTAGCCATTTTGGCTATTGTGAGGATGTTCCACTTGAGTATGGTGAAGCCCTATTCAATTTCATAACATATATAAATAAATAATATTTATTTTACCTCTTATATGAATGTTCATAGTGTGTTCACTTGAATTATTGATGTTGCTTAGTGATGACTATTATTTCCTTAGCATTGTTGTCTCATTATCTCACCCATTTGCAGCTTGTAAGCTTCTTATTATAGGTCATGTGAAGTTTTATATGAAGTGTGAAGGATGAATGAGTTAGTATATTAAATAGTGCCATTATAGGCCTCTTATATTTTCCTCTTATCATAAACATTCATCACAACCTCATAATGAAATACTGATGTGAGAAGATTCAAATTAGAGAAGTGTATGCCTAGTTAATCTCTTGGTCTCATATGTGACACGCAACTGGTTGGTATTTATCAATTAATTTAGTGTCTCACCACCTTTATAATAATTTATTTTTAGTTTTCTCTCCCTTTTCCTTGCAAGCATAGGTGTAGTAGTGATCTAAAAGTGGTACATCAAGGGAACTATCCCTATCTAGACATTCACCTCATTCTTAGGCTACCCATAGCCTATAGGTGTTTAAATAATGCCACTTAAATGAGGAGAGCTGAGACATATACTCAAATGGTGAAAATATAAGTGACAACAATACAATTAAAATCAAAAACTTCTTCCAAACATTTAGCATGTCTTACAAGTCCTGAACAACATTTCCGTGCACTTGTTTTCATCTATATTCCATGAAAACACATTACTAAACCTCTTCTCACAACTTCTTGGGGTTTTCACTATTTATACCATTAGTCATAATATCAGCTAGATAAATTGGATGACTATTTTATCATACCTAAGTGAAATAACCTATCCATAAACCTTTATACACACAAACTAAAAGTCTCAAACTTTGTCCTCCATCCATTTAGAAACTTTGACTTGGTCAACTATGACTGCTATAAAAAATATCTAAGAAATAAGGACTTTGTTTTAGGTTTAACTCAATCACTATAATACTCAATCACACAAGGAAATGCCTATGATATTTGACTATAACCTCCATTTACTAAACTAGCTATACTGATCGATTCTTAGCACTTTAGAATAACTTCTTTCATATTAGGCACTATTAGGGATCTTTGAGGGTTTAAACCATCTTCCAATATTAGAAATCATTCATAAAAATTAGTCCCTCATTTTAAAATATAATTATTGGAACTTTGATCTAAGACCCTTTCCAATATACCATGAATAGGTTAGGTCCTCATGTAGATGTTACACATGCCTATGAACACTTGAAAAACCTTCTTAGGTATATTACTCTTCATCATGTGTACTCAATAGAACTTAAAACAATTTTAAAGACTAAACCTTTATAATTTGACCTAAAAAGTATTTGAAACACCTAGGAAACTTTATCACACCACTAATCATTCTCACATTCTCATTATTACCTTGAAATCTAGATCTCATACCTTATTTGGCCACTCTCTCTCTCTCTCTGTTTACTTAGAACTTGACCTTCAAATCACATTAGGCCTTAAAATTAACCTTCATGCATTTTTCCATGTGTTTTCCACCTTAATCACATACTCAATCAAATTATATCATGTTTAAAAATGTCCATACATCCTTGATATGCCTTGACAACACCTCATGACACCTCTTTATGTTAGGTTGGGTCTAGAACTAGTTTAGTTGTAGACGTAGAATTAAGGTCCTACCCATGTAGGGTTACCTTTAAACTATCTTTAGTGATGTAATAACATATATTCATGATAAATCAACCTTATAAAACCTATTACTCTTCTATGTATCCATTTAACCAAGCCACCATGCTCAAACCTTCTCACCAGGACTTTACATGCCATGACTACGTTTCTCAAGCACTTGAAACTTGATAACTATCCTTGAAACATTCCTTTATTATTATATACCTTGATCACATTCATTTAAATTTATTTAAAAAAAATCATACCTTTGAACATGCATCTTTATGATCATCATGCACATGCTTATGATATTAATGTGCTTGTTAAGACTAGGCTTCTGAAGACACGTTGTAGTCAATGACTAGTACTTAAACATTCTTACCTCAATGATGCTATGAAATAAGAACATTCATTAGATATTATTCTCATACCACTTCAAAAACCTTAACAATAACTAATATAATAATCATTAGGTTTACTTCAAATTCTTTCTCAATAGAAGAGACATTAGGTTGCCTTCAAATGCTCTCATGTCACATGGCTTCCTTGTCATATCAATCACACAATTGCATACCTCAATAGACCACTTACCATGCATCTTCACCAGATGAATCTTGAAATTAATTAAATCAACCTTGACATTAAATCACATCAACTTGACATCAATGACACCACTTCTCAATAAACTCCCCCTTTTTCATTAATGGCAAAACATTCTTCAATATGATCACTCTCATCTCCCCCAATTTGGTCAATCTTCCTTATTGACCTTTCTCCCTCTTTGACATTAATGACAAAGGGTCATACATACTATAGATTATATATCCATAAATTTTTGTAATATAATATCAACACATAAAATATAAAGCATTAAAGGACCATGCTCCCCCTTACTCCATGCGTACCTCCTTCACATGAACTCAAATTATAAGACTACTCAACACAGATCAAACTCAATCAAATAACTAAATATATCCCCCTCAAACCAATCATCCATCATGATTCTATTAACTAAAGAGTGTCTCCATGAATCCTAATGGAGTCACCCCTTTCTATAGGGAACTAAAAATACACAAGATCAGGAGGTTTATGTATCTCCATGCTCTCACAAGACTAAACATCCTTCAATATCCTTTTAGGATTGATTATCACTATAGTATTGACCTCTTCATCAACCATTTGATATCAATATGAGTTGATAACAGACATTCTTGGCTTAATTTATCATCTAAAGTATGCTCTAACATATCAAATAGTCCATTTGAGATTGTAGAATGATCATGATTAACCTTTATTGTCTTTGGTTCCCACACATTAATTTGCCTTTTCTCTTGCACTGAAGGAGCTTCAATCCTCTTATTTTGACTTTATAACCTTCTAACTCTATTAAAATAAAATCTTGTAATGTGTCCTAAATTATGAAAAATGTAGTAAACCACCTCATTCATACATCTTAACTGATGATTTCTTTCATAATCCTAGGTATATTCATTTTTAGAGGGTCTTCTACACTCTCTTGTTTTATGACCAAACTTAGTGCATGTATAACAGTAACCATTGAATTAATTAGCATACCTTACTACATTAGTATATTTGATTGGTGTTTTCATTTTGATATTATTATCTTCATTATCCTTCTCCTTTACTTGAGCTACCTCCTTTTTGTCTTATTGTAAAACAAGACTAGTATGATCACTTGCAAAATTTTAACTACTCAAGATGTCATGCAGAGCCTTATTTTTATTTTCAAACCTCTCATAGGTCGTCATCTTACTAAATTATTGATCCAACTCATCTTTTAAGGATTCTACTTTAGTTTTATACCTAATACATTCTTCCTCTTTAACTTTTAGACTTACAGTGACTATCTCCATAGGCGCTTCAATCTGATTGATGATCTCATCATTCTCTTTAGATGTGTTACTAAATATATCCTCAAATAAATCAATTTTCTCTTCATAGTACTTAAATAATTATATTATTTTGTTATTATTCTTTCTTTGGAACTTCAACTCCTCTAGATCATTCACCAATTATGCCTCAAGATTCACTTTAACTTCTTATATATCTAATTCTTCATCAACCATAAGATATTTACCATTTGAGAAACCCTCATTATCTATATTTATAGCCATGAGTAAGGTTTCATTATTTTCATGCTCATGTTCATTACTATCATCATCACTATCAAATGTGTTTGTGTCATTTACATCAGATGAGTTATCTTATTTAGTATATAAACTTCTCTTACTCTTGAATGACCCATTCTTACACTCATATTTCTTAAACTCCTTGTTTCTATCAAGACTATAGACCTTGATATCATCTCCATGATGTTCATCATGTTCTTAGTCATGCCCAATATTACCCTTATTAAGACACTTAGTTTCAAAGTGACCAATCTTACCATGGTTAAAACATTTGAAGGGAAACTTACCCTTGTACTTACCAAATCTAAACCTTGATTTCTTAATAACCATGACTATTATTTGATCATCATCAACATATGAACATTCCTCATCCTTAAACTTCTTGTATTTTGAATTCTTCTTAGATTTTAATGTTGTTTCCTTATTGGGAATCCTTCCTTCATTTATTCTCATCTCATAGGCTCCATTTTTAGTTTGTCCAAATATTACATCTCTTCCACTATAGACACCTTAGAATCAAACATATAAATTAGTGATCTCAATACCTTTTGAACAACTATATATGATTTCAGTTCTTATCCCAATCCTCTAATGACATTGACAATTTAATAAACCTTAAATAGGTAAGATGTAATGGTTTCATATTCATTCATTTTTAGACTTTCAAACTACCTCTAATGGGTCTGCAACTTGGACATATTCATCTTGGTGTCTCATTCATAGATAGTTTTAAATTTTTCCAATATGACCTTGACTGAGTCACAATGCATCATATTCAAAAATGCTACATCTGATTGGCCACATAGAATGGAATTTATTGCCTTTGAATTACTCTTATTTTCCTTCTTACCTGTTGCATCAGTTGGTGGTGTAGGTTATGGAGTCTATCCATCCAAAACTTACTAACATATGTCATGGCCCATTTACATTATATATATCATCATTATCATTCTCCAAAAATCATAATTAGTCTCATTGAAGAATGGAGCCTTACTAGTAGAGAACCTACCTTGAGCTTGTTGACTAGTCATCCTTACTTCTAGGATCTCCTTTAGGCTATTAGGCTTACTTTAAAGGACTAATATGATACAAAATATTATAATAAAATTGAATTAGAGGGGTGAATAAATCATTTAAAAACATTCTTACCAATTTCCCTTAAGTCATTATGAATCATTGAAATAAGTATATAGATCTAGCAAGCATAAACACCTATCCACATAAGCAAGAAACATAAGAAAACATCACATATATTGTAAACCATAAAGAGGAAGAAAAACCACTTATATATTAAAATGGATTGTATTTTTGTAATACAAATTCAAAATTTATTGAATCACCAAATCTACATGGAGCACCAACCCTAGCTAGTTAAGCACCAACTTAGCTAGGCTTTAGCAAGCACCAATATTGAAATAAGGAACTAACTCCCTAGATGACTTAGAAACAAATAATAAAAATAATTAATTTTATCACCTTCATTACATCTTATTTTTCAACTAGTTGATGATGACCACATCTTCATCTCTTCACACTCTTATCCTTCTTAAACTACCTTCTAGGCCTTTTCAGTCAATTAGGTATCTTCAAGACTAATTATGTCATATGAACTTCATTTTCATACCAAAAACATATATAAAATATTAATAAAAAATATTATACACTCTTATTATTATCTAGAATACCTCGTTCTACTCAACGATGTGTTATTTCATTCTCATTTCCCACACACACTAATAGGCCTAAAAATACCTTGTATTTATACAAGCCTCTTGTTCATATTCCTCTTGGTCAGCCATACAAAAATTGCATATTTGTATTACCATTTTAATAGGTCTTATAACATGTTTAATAAATGAATAAATCATTACAATGGTCATCCTCAACTATAAATACCAAAACCTTTTTGAGGCCTTAAGGAGACCTAATTTAATTAGACCTTCATTAGCACACATTACTCTTTTGATCTCCTTGGAAAAATTTAAAACTACACATATATAAGGAAAAATTAACATACCAATAAAATATACATACAATAATCTAATCTTATGTCCATGATACTTTTATCTCCTAGCACCACATGGAGTACACCACTAGTAATGTTTATAATTAGGTTTGTTAACCTATACAAAGTTTGCCAAAAAAAACTAAAGTTTGTAAACAATATATTCAAATAACCATGATAATTTTTAACATTAATATAAACTAAATGACCTTAAAAACATCACCATGTGATTTATACTAAAAATTCTTATAAAAACAACTCAAACACTTCTCTGTAAATATCCCACTCAAAACTGCCAGAACACTCCAAAACCCAGTCATGAACAAATTGATATTAAACACCTAAAATAAAACTTTAAATGAATAATAATACCATAAAAATATCTTTTGACATTTATATACCAATCTCAATTACATAATTAATATGGTCTAATGTCAAATATTGGTCTTGCAAACCAATCTTTTGTCCTTAGTACATATAATCAATCTATAACCAAACAATCAATTTTGGTTTCAATATTTTGACATCTAAAACTAACTTACAATTTTAAAAAAATAATTTATATGACATACAAGTCCAAATAAACAACACCACGTGCATTATGTACTTCAAATCAGGGCATAGATCCTCAAACTCATCACTACAACATGCTTACCCAAAAATGCCAATTTATCTTAAAGCATAGTCATGATGATAATGAATTTAAACACATATATGACCAATTAAAAATAATTTTTAGCAATTTATATTATCCTATGATATCATTAGGCCATTCTCAGATAGAAATATAATATGGTTAAATGTAAATATTGGTCTTATAGACCAATCTCATGACCTCATTGGGCCAGATAGGTCAATTTGTGAGAAAATTTTTAACTATAACCATGAGTCTCCAAAACATATACTAATATTATTATGTATTAAAATTAATAAAAAAAATTTACATGTACTTGGTTTTATCCCTATTCCATGACAAAAAATTCCTAAACATCTTCTCACTCTTGCTTGGGTTTTTCACTGTTTCTACCTGTTAGCAACTGACTAACTTGGATGACTATTTTAAAATAACTAAGTGATATAACCTGTCAAAAAAATTCATGGACACAAACTAAAAATATAAAAAAAATTCATCCATCCATTTAAAATTTTTGACTTGGTTAACTTTGATTTCTATAACAAATCTTTAAGAAACAAGGCCTTTCTTTTATGGTGCACTCACTCAATTGAAGTCTCAATAACACTTGTAAATGCTTGGGATAGTTTAATACAACATAAAATTACTAAAATATCCATACTAATCCATTATATTAACTTTAGAATAACTTCTTTCATATCGGGTCACTATTAGGGTTCTTTAAGGGTTTAAACCATCTTCCACTGTTAGTAATCATTCATAAAGCTTATCCCCTTATTCTAAAATATAATTCCTTAAAATTTAAGGTAGGAAACTTCCACATATACCATTAATATATTATTTCCTCATGTATATGGTGCACATTCCAGTGAACACTTTAAAAACGTTTTCAGGTAGATAACTCTTCATCATGTGCACTCAAGAGACCTTACAACACTTTTTTCAATCCTAAACCTTAAAAATTTGAAATAAGACTTGATAAAAATACCTAGGACACTCTATCACACCAATGACAATGATCACATCAGTCTTACCTTGAAATTTGAATCTCATACCTCATTTGTCCACACACACTCTCTCTTTCTTTGCTTACTTAGACCTTGACCTAAAAATCATATTGGGCCTTGAAAATAACCTTCATGCATATTTAAATGTTTTTTCCACCTTAATAAAATACTCAATCAACTTATCTCATGATTAAATATTACCATACATCCTTTGTTTTCCTTGACAACACCTTATGATACATCATTATGTTAGGTAGGGTCTAGAACTAGTCTAGTTGTAGACTAGGACTTAAGGTCTTACCAATGTAGGCTCACCTTTAAACTCTCTTGAGTGATCTAATGATTAATATGTATTCAAAATCAACCTTATACAACCTCTTATGCCTCTTTTCATCTATCTCACCAATCCATGATGCTCAAACCTTCTCACTATGACTTTACATGCCATGACTAGTGCCATGACTAGGCTTCTCAGGCACTTGAAACTTGACAAATGAAATTTAAACACTCCTTGATGATTATATAACTTGATCACATTCCTTTAATTCTCCTAAAAAAAATTCATATGCCTACACATACCTCTTCATGATCATAATGCACATGCTCATGATATGACTATGCTTGTTATGATTAGGCTTCTGAAGACACCTTGTAGTCAATGATTAGTACTCAAACATGCTTGCCTTAATGATGCTATCAAATAATAAAGTTCATCAAATATAATCTTCACACCATTAAAACAAAATTGATAATAAACAATAGAAGAATCTTTAGGTTGCCTTCAAATTATCTCATGCCACATGGCTTCCTTATCATATCAATCACACAAGAACATACCTCAATAGACCAATCACCATGCATCTTCAGTAGATGCACCTTGAAATCAATGATGTCAACCTTGACATCAATGAAAACATTTTTTAATACCTCTAGTTCTAATATGGATGTATCTGAGAGTGAGAGTAATGGGGATGGTACTAGTGGACAAGTTTAATTTATTGAGTAATTTATAGTATTTGTATTAGAACTATGTTTTGATTTATAAATAGATGTGTATTTTAGTTGTTATATGGGCACTTTGTATATTTCTATCTTTATTTTTTATATTATGCATTTTTACATGTGTTTTATTGTTTTCATTGTCTTACATGGTGATATGGGAATATGGTATGTGTCTAAGTAATGGTAATGAATTGTTTATATATTCACAAATGTTTAAGTATAAATGTATAATAGACTAGGAATGTTAGTTGTTAGTATGGGTGTTATACAAGTCACATAGGATATCTATGTGGATCATGTAATTGTGGTATGCACTATTTGAACTTGGATTTCATGGTGAACAAATGAATATACTAATCATGTTGTGTTGGTGTAGAAGTAGAATCCAAAACTAATATTTTGTGTGTTACACTACTATTATCTAGGTGTGTAGACTTTGTATCAAATGTTTTGATTGGTTGTCATATTAAAACTATGCTATGAGATTTGTGATCTTTAGATAATATCTTGATCCATGGTAGAATTGAAACTATACTTTGATTTATTTGATTATTTCCAAATATATTACTAAATGTTTGAATTAATACTATTATCTGATCTCTATGATTATTTCCAAATATATTAATTGATGTGTGAATGGAAATTGTGGTATAATCTCTGTGTTTATTTTAAAATATATCAATTCATGGGTGAATGGAGAATGTGCTTTGATCTCCATGATTTTTGTAAAATATCTTAATTAGTGGGTGAGTTGAGACCATGCTCTGATCTCTATGAGATATCTTCCGTATCTATTGAATCTATGATGTATGATATCTCTCATAAATAAGTGTCATAGAAACCACATGTCTTGTATGATGTGTAACCAATGGATCCTTAAAGGGAATGTCTTGGTATAAATCGATCTTAGAGGAGTGTGATGTAGGATATTTTGGATACTAAGATATTTATGCCCTTAGTGTGAATTATCTAAATCCTCTATCGATATACTGGTCAATATGATCTTAGAGTGCATAATAGTTGTTATATGAATGTTCATTTATCTTATGAAAATTGTAACATGGATTATTTTGTATCATGTGAAGATGATGTTATGGATGGTGATGAGTAGAAGGAAGTGTGTTCATCTCTTTATCTAATAATATAAGAAATATATCATGAGGATTATATCTATATATAAAAATATAACCCTTATGTTTGTGTCCTATGCTTTAGTCACTATAGGAGGTGATTTTTGAAGTGGCTCTTTGACCTTTTTGATTATATTTATTAGTTTTTTTTAATTCCATTTTGTTCTTAATCAAAAGTGTATTACGTTATTATACCTGTTAGATGACTATGCCTCTAGAAAACCTACATCTAAATTTGACTTTGAATGTGTAGTAACTAGTCCCAACTCTGTCTCTAATACTATAACTATGTTACATAGATGCCCAAATGATTTGGATGTCTGATATAATAATATTGATTTAGGAGAAAAAATGATGCCTATATTAAATATGTATTGTACCTTTAAATTTAGGATAGTAAATCAATTGATGCATACATGACTTAAATCTTAGAATGTACTCATTTATTGGTTTTAACTCACCTTGGTGTAGTGAAGGGAACCTCTCATATGTGACTCGAGGTCCCCTATTTTTTATATAGTGCCTGAGAAATATTGATTCTAACTCATCATATGTATGTAGTGACCCATTAGGGAGTGAATGATGAAACCAATTTAGTACCTCACCTTCTAGGGACTTTAGAAATAATTATAGTAGAGTCAACTTGTTGGTGACATCTGCCATGTCTTTCCCATAAGCTTTAAGGTTTAAGTATGGGTCTCTATGACCATTAAATTTTGGTAACATTGGTATTTAAAAGTTGGATGGAAACTTTGTAGTGAATATTTTGTGTAGAATATGAATGCCATAGATGGAATTGAAATTGGCCCAAGAGTGGTATGCTTTAATCTCCAATGTGAGATGGTGTACTTGATACTATAAATCACCCATGGAATCCATAAAGGAAATTATCTCTCATGAATGTATCTTATCATCATCAAGGGGTTCATTAAACTCTTTAATTTTTTAACTTATCTTAGCCATTGACATACTTCATCAAGATCCTTTTTTATGGAGGATTGGTTTTTTGTACGTAACCTTTATAGGGGTGATATCTTGGACATGGTTAGACTGACATGGTTCTAATTTAGTAAGGGGGGTTGATAGAGATTAATTGGTATCTATTATTTTTTTAATTTTTAAAGAAGTATCACATGATAATGGACTATAAGGTACTTTATTATAATGTGAATGTAAGTTATGTAAACTATAAACCTAATAATAAGTGCATGTATGTTTTTTAGCAGTTGACCTATAATAATTTTGGACATGAGAAATAGATGAAGTAGGGAGAGAAATAAAAGTTTTAGACTCAATGTATTCTTCACCATAGACATAGTTTTAGAGTCCCAATTTTTATCACTATTATGCTAAAATTACAAATCTAAATGACATTCTATAATAATGCATAATATGGACCAAAATCATCAAAAAACTCTAATTCATTTGTACAAGTCACATGTAGGTGTCAATTTGTACTCATGTATACCTGAATGTGGAAATACATATTATGTAAGCATTATATTCTTATAATTCACCATGTGTCAAGTTTATGACCAAGTATAATATTGTTGTGGATAATTTAAATGCTCTAATTTATTTTCACCCTTCACGTGAAAGTCTCGATTCATGCCTATGTATCCCTAAATGGGGTGATTAATCATTCACATCTATTATTTTTAGTAAAATTATGACCAAATAAATTGACATTTTTTGACCATTTTGATTAAACATGTGACCAATTTCCAAGAATTGCAAAATAGTAAGTAAAGTCATTAAACAAACCAAATCAGATTAAGAGCTTAAGTTGAAAATACATGGAAATTTAATGAATACATATTATTGGAAATTTATAACTTAATATAGATGGGCCATGACATCACCCATGACATCATAAAAAGGGTGTCAAGACTAAGGCATTAATGGAGATAGATATCAGGTTTAAGGCCATCCATGCCTTAATAATGTTCTCTTATTCCAAAATATTTATTTATTTATCCTCCAAAATTAAATTAATCCTTCTCCACACATCTTGAACTCAAGTTGGATGGTCATGGTTGATTCTCAACATTTATAGAAAAGTATAAATACATGAGACACCATAGAAAAAAATATTTTTAGTACAAACAACCTATGCATAAATATTGCAAGAAGAGCTTCATTAATTCCCCCAAATTGATTAATCAAGGATCCAAATCCATTAGTTATATAGAGATTATGGAGGAAATTGCTGAAATATATTGATAAAGACTTGGATCACCAAATCTAAGAACAAATATGTTTTTTGGCTGTCTTTAAAAGAGAGACACTTTGGAAGGGTATTGTTTGTCTTGATTTCCTCATTAGTTTCTTGATTTCATTGACACTTCTCATCAAGGGAATGGGCTTAGTATGTTATATTATCTATGCTTATTATTGGGTTTCCTTAATAATGCATGAACTAACCTATTTTGTAATCTTTCTCTACATTTTGGCATGCTTGGTGGGACATGCATCTCACATGTCCCTTTATGGGCCTTTTAATCCTTTGAATTGCACATTCAGACCATCTGTTGATGTTTTTTTATTTTTTCTCTTATAATTTTTACATTTTATATCTTTTACACCAAAAATTGAGGTCATCTTAAACATCAACACGATTGACCTATGGAATAGAGAGGTAACCATAAGTAAAAATGAGATTACAAATGGAAATAGTGAGGTTGAATGCTATGATTTTTTGTTCATTGTTTTTTTTTTAAATATCAGCAAGATCAACTTACATATTAGAGATATCAACTTGTGGAATGGAAAGTTTGTCTATTAATAAATGAGGTCATCTTGAACCAATATTTTATTATATTTTCCTTTTTTTGGAACAATGTGATCACTCTATGGAACAACAAGATTGCTCTGTGGAATGATTGGATCACTATATGGAATGGTGGGATCACTTTGTAAAATGATGAAGTCACCCTATGTCCAAATAAAAAAGGTTTAAAATATAAATCTTTAGTTTCCTTTTTATATCCTACACCCTTGAATAGTAAAAACTCTATTTTGTAGGATTAAGACACTTTAATAGTTTAATTACAATAACAAAAAAGGAAAAATTTATTTTGCACTCCACTTAATGCTTTAAAATGAACACAAATTCTAGATTTAGTACTCTTAATATATTTTGTTATCATTTATTATTTTTTATTTGTGTTATTTTCTTGCAAACTAAACTTTGTGCATATACTCTCCCCCATCCCCTTTAGGTAACTCAAGTGACTAAAAATGCTTCATTCATTACCTTGTCAGTTAGTAAAAATCATATAAAGAATGTAATCTATGTTATCTCAAGATTTTTAATAACTTGGGTGATCTAAAAAATGACATTTAAAGTCATAGTTTTAATTATTTCATGCACTTAGCTTGTCGATGAGAGTTCATTGCCTCCCCACGAGTTCACTAGGGGATTTTGGACCTAATATTCCATCTCCCAACATCATTCCAACCCTACTCCATGATGGGGAATATAAATTAAGGGTGAATTTTTTAGACATTAGTTTGAGTAGTTAAACTAACCACTTAGTAATATCTACCTCAAAATAATGGCTTAATCTGGACATCTCACTACACTAAGAAATCTAAAGGATGTAGTGATTGTAAAAAGGATAAGACATTTTTATAAAAAAGATAATTATATTGGATCTAAATGATGTGTTTTTCCCTAGTGTTAACCACACATATTGGACCATATAGATCAATCAAAAGTTATAGTTTTTAGACAAACCCCATTTTCCATGCAGTATTATTGGTGTAGGGTAAGTAACCCTAAAGGTTTCATGTCATCATACATTATATTGAGAGAAGAGGGGGTCTAAAAAACCCTAGTTTTCATGTGAATTTAATTTTTAGATTAAAAAATTATTTCCTCTTAGGAAGGAGTATATCGATGGAATCCAGCGATACAAAGAAACCTTGTCAGTTTCTAGGATAGGATGTACACTTCAGTGTTTTCTTTCTCTTTTTTAATTCCATAATTTTTTTATTAATTTTTTTTGTGTGTGTGCCATGTCAAAAAAAAACATGTCCAAAATAAAACACATGTTAGACACCATATTTTGAACAAAAAGTCATAACAGTGGTTAAATTAATTCAAAAAATGTTACCTTGTTCCAAAACAAATCAAACCATTTGTGCTTTTATTTATAAAAATCATCATTATGCTATCCATTTTGGTCTAAAATATTAATCATTTTGAGATATAAATTCCTTTAGTCCAGATTTTAAAAGTTTACCTTTCTAAGTTCTAATCCAAAGCATGATGGATCTATGTCAGAGTCTTGCCTACAACTTGGGCTTAGGTAGTTCACCTGTTGTGCTTGGCTTGAATATCTTGGGTTATTTTCTATTTTTGGTTTGGAAGCCTTTTTTTATATGTTTCTCATTATATTATTATTCAAACATGGGTTATCTTGTGTTCTCTCATGCTCTAATTTCTTTAACTATTAGATTTGTTTCTTTTGGGCATCGTTGTTAAGCCCATTTGTTTTTTATTTTAGACTTAGGATTTTTTGTGTTAGATATGATCAAGGAATTTGATAAAGATAGGAGGTTAGTCTTGTGTTATTCCATAAAATAATGAAATAAACACACTAACATGCTATAATATCTATCCTAGATCATAGGGGGAGTTTAATGAACAAAACCAAATGGAAAAACACAACTAAAATACAAAAGACATAATATCTTACACTCCTTGAAAAATCCAAATGATTTTTTGTGTGGCTTTCTCTATTTGTGTTCAAATAGTCTTTGACAATGGATTTTGTGTATTTCTTTCTCTCCTTGGCACCATGACTTGTTGTTGGCTTGATGTGGCTTATGCTTGCTTGGCTCAATATTTTGTCGTATTAACATTATTTATGTGAATCATGCTACAAAACATGAATTATAACACTACAATTTCCAATATTATAATTCAATAGGCAAGGGCTTGTATTTATAGGCTTAGGAACTAACCCTAACCCAATATGAGTTAAGGTGTAGTTTAAACATGGAATGGGTTAAAACCTAACCTAGGTAAGTTAAGAATAACCCTAATAGAGTTAATAGGTGTCAATTATTCATGATTTGCAATGACTAGGAATGGATCTCCAAAAATAGATATTTTGATATATTTTCCAAAGGCTTAAAAACTTACAAATTTAATCAAGAAAAACTAGGATATTTCATATTTTTGAATTTTATTTTTTAGTAATTCATTAATTACACATGGATAATTTATCTAGGCCTTTAATTTGGTTTAGGTTATTAATTAATTTTGATTAGCCATTTATCTCTTTCAATATTTTAATTAATTTCATGTGTCCCACTTAATAGGTCCATAGGCCAAATTGATTGTTGTGATGTTGCATGATGGTTAAGAATGAGTTTGTGAGAGGTTATGATTGCATACAATATAATACCTCAATTAGAGATGTCTCAACATGATACTAAGCTTTGATGAATGATGCACAAACCAACCTAGAATGTTTAATGATTCTTAGACTTAATTTGTAATGGCTGGTAATAATCTATGTGAAGTCTAGTTGAAGGCCAATTGTGACCAATTTTAGGTGTCTACAATTTTCCCCTATTTGGGAAGGCATTACAGTGTATAGGCATAGTAATGTCTTCTCAAATAATTAAAATGTCTTGTATTCCTATGAATTCAATGGTAATGGATGAACTATAGGCACCCCCTCAAGGGAGTGGTTGGTAAATGGGTCAATAATCAGTCCCTCAAAAGAAGGAAATGATTGGACCAAAATGGTAAAATGGGATGGAAGGGACTAATCTACCTAGAGGTGGTTATAATTAGTGGTATATGGGCTACCCTAGTTAGATAGAAAAACATGATGATTTACTCACAAGTGGTTATACTCATGAGTAAAAGTGAGATAAAAAAGGTAATGATCTACCTAAAGGTAGTTATAATCATTTAAAAGAGAAAAATAATGATTTACCTAGAGGTAGTTATAATCATTGATAAGATTAAAACATACCCCAGTTGGTGGATAGA
This sequence comes from Torreya grandis, assembly GCA_037957365.1. Lineage (NCBI taxonomy): Eukaryota > Viridiplantae > Streptophyta > Pinopsida > Cupressales > Taxaceae > Torreya > Torreya grandis. The sequence continues at coordinate 303,418 of JARHVA010005528.1, read as the reverse complement.
GATAATGGTTTGCCCAAAGGTGGTTATAATCATTATCAAAATGAAAACATACCCCAGTTGGGTAAAATAAAGATAATGATTTTCCTAAAGGTAGTTATAATCACCAACCCTCAAATAGATGGAAACACAATGATTTGGGGTATCCTGCTAGTAAATTGGTACATTGGAAAATATGATTTTGGGCAACTTGCTAGTAGTTATAATCATTATTATCTTTATTATGGAAATATGAGATGGAATATAATGGTAAATTATTACAAAGGTGAAATATGAATTGGGGCAACCTACTAGTAGGGAGATGCTTGTCTGAACTACTAAGGAGGAAAAAGAATTTTTCATGATTTAATTAATCTATATGTGGAATATGATTTGGATTAGATAAAGAGTGTTATTGGTACCAAGGAGATATAGAAACCTCAAGATGATTTTTACTATAGTAGGTGATGATATGAATCATGATAGAACATCATGAAGGCTTGGCTAAAATATACATAAGGACTGACATGCAATCCAATACTCAATTAAAAATAATGTACTAATTATAAAAACCATGATGATAACATTGATATATGAATATTTATGGATTCAATAATAATTCATAAGGAATCACATAATCAACACACATAGATCGAATCTAGGCACAACAAGAAAGAAAACTAACAAGCAAACTAACAAACAAATAGAAAGACAAAATAATAAACAAACAATAAATAACCAAAAAACATAAAACACAAACAATGGTTAATCAAAATGTTATTAAAAACATCATGACACAAACAAGATGATGAACATTAACCCTAGATGATAAGATATAACCAAACAATCAAACAAGATGGGGGAATATAATAAAAATAAGGGGGTGGCTGAACTATCTTCAGATGCACTATGAAAGTAGATGTTACCTATATAGTTCCATGTATGTAATATCTAACATGAACTTCAGGCTAAATTTAGTTCTTCCAAAGAACATGATAGAATAAAAATGAAGAGAAGAAAAACATGATTGTATTAAAGAAGAATATGAATGTGAAAAATGATGAGAGCATGAGATGCTAGGCTAATAAGGATGGGGAAACTAAATGACAAGTGCTTTCTTATGAGATAGCTAGAGATTCTAAAATCTTTAAGATAAATAAGTGGTCAATTTTTAAGATTTTTTAGATATATTTTCTAATGTTTTAATAATTTTTGATATATCTCTACCTGATAGAGAATGATGAGTTACTAAATAGTCCAAGATCTCAAAATGGTGAGAGCATTCAAACTTAAAATTAATCATAAAATAGTGAGAGTGTGGTTTAGGTTGCTCATAAAATGGTGAGAGTGTTAAAAATTAAAATAATCATAAAATAATGAGTGTTTTCAAAGGGTGACTAAGCTGACCTCAACATGAATCGAGTGTTGCCTACATAATCTTAGGATGGGACCTTAAGTCATTGTAGTTCTGCCCTACAATGGAGAAATTTGACTAGTTAACAACTAATTTTAAACAAAATAGGAAAAGTTGGTAAATGGAACAATATGACATAGGTATGATAAGCTAGTACTTAAAGGCATGATAAATAATTGGTACCCCTAATTTTTCCATAGGCAGTTATAATTAGGAAACAACAACATAGGTTAATGATACTAATTTTCCCATAGGTGGTTATAATTAGTAGCATGATAGTGAGACACTAATGTGCCCAATTGTGGTTATAATTAGGCCCATACGGTAGGTAATGAAACAATAAATGAAGGATATAACTAAAAATCCACTATTATACTACTCTAAAATATGGCCTCTATCTGAAATACTAAAATAACTGCTAAAAATTGATCTAAATCTTCATGCTGAGAGCAACCATGGAACCAATGGAATAAAACCAAGATCAAAGGGTTAAGTAGGGAGGGTGAAAAACACTTGGTTGAGATGAAAGGCATAGTAGAAAAAAAGATGGTATAATGGTACGATACAAAGAATAATATTGATACTATGGTATAAAATAAATACGCCTCCTAAACAATACACGAGGTCCCTCAAGTAAAATAATGCTTGAGGTGTATTATGTTCATCGGCTCATCAACCTCATCCATTTTTGATGTAACAAGCTTGTATGTTCTAGCACCATAGTTTATAATAATGATGAAAGGACCTATCTATTTGGATTTTAACTTGCCTTTGTATTTCTTCTCGATCATAGTATTTATTGGTTTTATTTAAGAACAAGATTACCAAGCTTGAAATATCTATGTTTGATGTGTCAATCACAGTGCCCATGGAGTCTTTTCTAGTATGTTTGAAGATTATTGACTATGACCATACATTTCTCATCAAGTAACTCCATATCTAATAGGTGAGCTATGTGATATTCTTCATCATCTATGACATGTTGTAAAGAGATTCATGAATAAGGTAACTCAACCTCAATGGGAAGAATGGCCTCGATACCATAAACAAGTGAATATGGAGTGGATCCTATTAGAGTAAAATGATTGGTATAGTATGCCTAGAGGACACAAAATTTTTGAAGGTTCCAATCACGACCATAATCATTGACAATATTTTTAAGGATGTTGATAATGGTTTTATTAGATACTTCTACTTGGTCATTACCTTGAGGATAATATGTAGTTGATAAATATTGAGTAATTTTTACTCGGCACACAATGATTTGACATCCTTATTTTTTAATGATACACCATTATAATATATAATGTCAAAGGGGATGCTTAGTGATAAATGAGATGGTTGAATATAAATTTGGAAATTTGCTTTCCAATCATGTAAGTGAGGGGTATAACTTTAACCCACTTAATGAAATATTTGGTGGTAGTAAGGATATGTTTATGGCTATCAGATGAGGTGAGGTTTATCTTCCAAATGAGATTGAGGCCTCATGTAGCAAATGGACATGGTGTAGTATTGGCTAGGTCATGAATCAAATTAGCATGCCTTTGACATTTACCACACTTTTTCACATATGTAGTTGCATATACATATATCATTGGCCAATAGTATCCAGTATGCATGAGATTTCTAGATATGATTGCCCCAATTTTGTGGGCTCAACATATTCCTTCATGAACTTCCCATAACATTAATTTAGATTCTGCCAAAGGTAAAAAATGAAGTATAACTCCATCAAAACTATAGTGGTATAAGGTTTATTCAAGTAAGGTATAATGTGCAACATGGTGGATAAAGGCCTTGGATTATTTTCAAGATAGGTCTGATGTAATTATTTAGTCATGAAGATAGGTGTAAATATCTGAATACCATATAGAGCTACGACTAATAATATCATAGATCATTACAATAGTTGAAGGTTCATGAGCTAACACTAATATATTTTTACTAAGGAATTGGTATTCTTTTGTCATATCTATATGATGAATCAATTATCCAATGGTGGTCATGGCATATGCTATTCTATTATTATCCCTTGGTATATATTTAAACTACACATCAAGAATCTCTTTTTTGAGAGTATCGACTATGGCCTTATATGGTACTAGTTTGTCATTTTTTTTTGAAATTGTAACCTAGATAATTATTAATTAAGAATCACCATAAACTTTAAGATGTTGTATGATCAATTGTATGGCCTATCTAATCCATAAAATGAGTGATTCATATTTGGCCATGTTGTTGGTACAAGGAAAGTTGATCTGAAATGATTTAGGGATTATATCCCCTATGGTGTTATGAATAAAAGGCCTATGCCTGATCCATATGATATGAATGATCCATCAAAATATATCTTTTAATGCTTCTCAAGAGATGTTTCAATGATGGTCATAATGGATTCATTTAGGAATTCGAATGTTAGTGGTTATATATCTACAAGGGGTGCTTTAACAAGCTAATCTATGAGAACTTTCCCCTTGATGTACTTTTGATTGATATATACTATGTCAAACTCACTGAAGAGTATGATCCATTTGGCCATGCAGCCTTATAAATCTATTTTGTATAGTAGATACTTGAGTAGATCTACTTTTGAAATAACCATTGTCTTATTTTTAAAAATGTAATGTTGTAGTTTTGAGCTATAAAGACCATAGCTAAACATGATTTTTCAATGGTCATATAATTATGATCATATGAAACTAGTGTATAGCTTAGATAGTATATGGAATAAGTATTTCCATTATCATCATGTTGATATATAAGTTCCCATAGGGATTTGTCTATAGTTGATAGGTATAGTAAGAACAACTTCCTTGGCATTAGTCATAATAAAATAGGTGGATTTGTTAGATAGCTCTTTAGTTGTTAGAAATTTTTTTGACATTTTCCATCCCAATGAAATGTCACACCCTTATTTAAAAAATGTGTAAAAGTATGGCACTTATCAGCCAATTGAGATATAAAGTGTATAATAGATTATATCTTACCCTATAAACTATGGAGCTACTTCAAATTGGTCGGTGGTGGCATCTTAGTTATGGATTGTACTTTGGTTGGATTAACTTCAATACCTCATCAAGACATAATGAAGGCAATAAATTCACCTAAAGTAAATCCAAAAACATACTTTCTTAAGATTGAGCCTAAATTTGTATTTATGCAATCTTTCAAATATCCTTTGTAATGATATGAGATGATTGGCCCTGGTATTGGATTTTCCTAGTATGTCATTGATGTAGTCTTTAACAATGTCATTTATCATATCATGAAATATGATGGTAATGTATCTTTGGTATGTGGCCTTAGCATTTTTTAGACCAAATGGAATAACTTGATAGCAGAAAATTCCACATAGTGTAGTGAATGCTATTTTATGTTGGTCTTTTTGTGCAATCTAGATCTAGTTATACCCTTAAAATCCATCCATTAGTGAAAGCATTTCATAACCCATTATGGATTCAACTATCATGTCAATGTTTGGTAGAGGAAAGTCATCTTTTAAATAGGCCTTATTTATGTCTCTAAAATTAGTTCATATTTTGATTCCTTCTTAATTCTTACTAATTGGTACAACATTCAACATCCACTCTAATTAGTCAATCCATCAAATACATCCATCTTCCAAGAGATTTTCCGACTCTTTATTCACTGATACAACAATGTGAGGATGCATATTGTGTAATTTTTATTTTATAGGTTTGACATCAAGATGTACCACAAGATTATGTACAACCAAGTTAGGGTTAAAACCTAGCATGTTGGAATAGACCCATGAAAATATATCAAAAAATTCCTTCAAAAGGGCTATAAAGACTTTACATTCCTCTTCAGTGAGGTACATGCCTAATTTGATCCATTTCAAGTCATATGGAGTCCTGATGTTAACTTCCATAGTATCTTCCACAAGAAGAGTTGAACCATAATACATAATGGTTTGTAAAGATTTAAATTGGTTTTTAATGATAGAGTCATTTGTTAGGAATATATCTTCACATTCTCTAAGGCATGAGGAATTACAATCTCCTAATGGTAGAGATGGCCATGTGACAAATATTATTATAAACTCTTGGATGATTTGATCAAAATCCTATTGTTATTCAAAAATGAACTTAGACCCATAGGCAAGTTAATAATTGGTGGTATAATGAGCCATGTTTGAGGAAGGTTGAACACCCCCATCTAATGATGCTTGAAATAGGTTTTCACTAGACTGGTCTTTTTCTTTACTATTTTCCTAGTCCAAAAAAGCCTCAAAGAGGTTTTCACTTTGGGACCTCAATGTTTTCTTTAATTTTTGTGGATAAGTGTGTTAACCCATCCTCTAAAATAGTCTTCAAGATCTAACTTGATAGATAACCCTTAATTGTGGTCTCCCAACAAAACATGGTCCCTTAGGCCTAAAACTCATAAAAGGCCTTATCATTCTAAAACTTGTCAACTGGCACTATTAATTCTTATTGGTCCTAGTTTCTGAGTTGAGGATGATATAAAGGAAGTGGATTGTGGTGAATGATTGGTCAAAAGGTACAAATGGCATTGGTATCAAATAAATTAGTACTAGTTAGATCATCAAAAGGGATATGATCATACTCTACTTCATTTTCAACATTGTCATCACTAGTTATTAACATTAGAATGTAAATAAGATACATGGGGTCAACCTAAAATAGTTTAAATCCAATACCATAGGTTCCTTTATACTGAGTGGAAAAAATTAGCTCAAAAAAATATTGTTGATTTATCCCAAGGCCTCCTCCTTCACAAGCATGTCTTTCTATGATTTTGTTTGAAATGAGATATTTGGCATCTATATAATAGTCATCCAGGTTGTCATTATAAAACCAAGATTCATCATCTACAAGTGAGTCATATTCTTGTCTAGTGTCTAGTATGAAAAAAATAGGTGTTGGAATATGCAGTTTACCTCTACCCTTTCTTTTCCATTGTATGTTAGGTGTTTTGGCTTTAGGTATTCCATAGGACTTGGGGTTCTATAGAAGCTTAGCAATATGGAATGTATCATGGGTAAAATATTATCCTAGGCCATTAAGTGAGATAGTATAATGATTAAATATTCTAGGAGGTGGCATGTGATAAAGTGAATCAAGGGTATCTAGGTTAATACAATTGGCCTCTATTTAATCAACAATTATTTCTTTCCCCTTATCCTTCTTAAAAACTAGATTCAGGCTAAAATGATAGTTATAGCTTCGGTACTTGACCTCCAAATGCTTATAATGTTTGTATGGATACAAATATCCATGGATAGTAACCTTCATACCTAAATGGAGAACTTGATACACTAGTGTAATGTTGAAGGCAAAAACGTATTTCATGTATCCAAGGTACACCCAAAATCATTTTATATGATAAATCAAGGTTTAACACATTACATAGTGTATCATGGGTCAAGGTTCCAATGATAACAATCAAGATAATGGTTACCTATGATTCTCATTCTTCATTATCATAGGCTTTGATTATGAGTTTTTCTAGTTGGAGATCAGCTATGGTATACTCAAAAATATTGATGATCTTTGGAGACATTATATTTATACTTTATCCACTATCTATGAGGACATGTTTCACTTTGTTCTACATTATGATAATTTCAATTTACAATTGATTGTTATGCAGAGGGCCAAGGGATGACATGTCACTTTGGTTAAAGATTAATTGTTGGCCTAGGGATAAATTTCCAACCAAAACTTGAAATTTATTTGGAGATATGCCATTGGGAACTTGGGATTAGCTAAGGAACTTTGTCAAGATATTCTTGTAGATGGTGGATATATGCAAAAAGTATAAAATGGAAAATTGTGTGGGTATCTTATACAATTGTCCATAATATTGAATGTATTTTATTGTATAATGGTAAATGGCTTTTTCATATGCAAAATAGTTGGTTGAATAAGTGAAGTGGAAGATGGATGTGGGCCTAATATGGTAGCCTTCAATCTCTATGTTGTGATGTCAAAATAAGGATTAGATACAAGAATATTGTTGCTAAACAATGATGGTGGTGGGGGATGAGATAGGACAAGTCTTAGTTTCTAGTGTACTTGTGCATGGTCACATGGCAAGGATGAATTATTAGTATGTGGTACAAAAGTAGTAATCCCTATTTATTATTATGCTTTTATGTGGTCCTAGGTTAACGAAAGATCATTATCATGAGTTGGTTGGGTTGAATGGATTAGAAATCATCTTTTTTGATTGTTATTCAATCTCAGATTGATGGAAATGGTGGAAACACAACATCCCACAATATGGCCTACAATCTTTTTGTAGTCATGTGTAACTATGTGGTAGGTCTATTGATTATTGTCATCATTTTGGCCTTGGTTCTCTCCATTTGGCTGATGTTTTTGGCTCTAATTCTAGTTTTGTTGGTTATATCTTAGTTTTTATTACTATATTGGCCTTTTTTTCTATTATTGCTAATTGTTATGTTGTGGAAAGGGATTTTGATTAATGTCTAGGTTTTGATTGGATATAGAATCTCTATTATCCAATATTATCTCCCCATTTTCCAGAATATTATAAATTAAATGCTTGATTTGCATAAAATGATGCAAATTATTTCCATTAAATTGATGATACTCATTGAATTCATTTTATCGATACCAATCGAGATAGGGAATGCCCTCAGGATAGTGCTTCAAAATAGGCCAGTTAATTAGATTAGTAATGGTGAGATTGAAAAACATAGATTTGATGGGTTCTCCAAGGTCACTAAATATGTGATGAGTAGGCACATTTCTCCTTATATGAGGGGTTTGTAAAGGCAATGGTTGCTATGTTTATTAAATTGGTCTAGGTTGTGTTTTCTACATTTGCTAAAGAGGTTATTAGTTAGGAGTAATTTTCATATGTGGCATATGATAAGAAGATTTTTTTAAACCATTTATACATGTCATGACTTGGTTACTCCATTTAAAACAACATTATTTTTGTGAATGAATGGCTTGGAATTTTCATAATTATTGGCCTGTGCTGGTTAGGATGCATATGCTTGGACTTGGTTGTGATTTTTGGTTTTGCCATTTCTTTAGTTTGTATTTTAGCTCTTATTTGATGAGGTAAGCTTGATGATCCCTTTATTAATAAGTTTTATTTTGATCAACAAACCTCTTTGAATGATTTCCTTTAAAGTATGCACACACTACAATTTTAGATGGTAAGATATTTCAATGTGCAAATTCTTAGTAAATAAAATAGCTATTTACTTATCTAGGAAACTATGGGTAAATATTATGGCAAGTTCTCTCCATCATTGTACATAAATTTCAAATCTTTCACTAGATTTTTATTTGTCTTGAATAAAATCTACCAACAAAATATCATGCTTGAGATCATAGGAGAAGTTTTTCACAAACTTGTGTAAAAGATCATCAAAATTGACAACTATATTCTTGGTCAATTTCAAAAACCACTCCAAAATATGTCCTGATAGACTCCTTAAGAATAATAGTAGAAGGTATATGTCATTATAGGCCACTGGTTGACAAACAACAAATAATTTATTAAAGTGGGACTTTTGGTTTCTTTTCCCCTTATATTTTTAAAATTTTGGTGGTTCATACCTTAGAGGAAATGATATTTGAAAATATTCCATGTTGAAGGGGTAGGAACACATGTCGTCAAACTTAAAATTTTTAGTATATTTCCCAGCTTAGATGACAAAAATTGCATCCTTTATTTATCACATTTCTTGGGCTAGGAAACTAGAGGGAACATTGGTCTGAGATGGAGGTTGTGCATTCAAAAGTGGGTTACTTTTATAGGGGTATAATGGAGGCATAGTTTGTTTTGGAAGGTTGGTTTGGTTTGAGAATTGATCAAGAATATGTATACATGGATTAATATGTTTTTATTGGAATTACATGCATATGGTGCAATATTATGGTCAGGATTTGGAATATGGGTTTAGTTTTGGGGAAATTATGGTTGAGATGGAAGGATATAGCTGGGAGTGAAATATTGTGCCTATTGAAGTTGATTAGGGACTTGCTGCCAACTAGTCAAACCTTGTTGAGTAAGGGGAACTTGTGAACTAAGGCCATGTCATTAGGTTTGTGGTATGGTAGGAACAAAATTCAATTGTTGCCTAATTGGTACTTATGGAATATTAGAACCTCTTTATTGTGCAAATCCTTATTGTGAAGTAGATGCATGTTGAAGGTTAGGCATTTATCATTGACCAATAATCATACACTATTGATTAGACATTGGTTGTGATTGTATTGGTATGTTGGTCTATGACTAAAGAGGTATGTTCATTACTACCTAGTGAGGTGGAACACTCGTTTCCCTTTGTTTAGGTGGTAAAATGTTTTGCATCTACTACATTGGTACATTGGATTATGCCTATGGTTATGGAATATTAGTCATCACCTTTTGTGGTGGATTAATACTTATCATGTTTTATTGAGGAACAACACTTGTCATTATTTGATTACTTAATATTTGAGATGTGTGCTTGAATAAATAATTTGTTGAGGATTATAGGTAGATATTTATGGTTAGGATGTAGAATTTTCTTCCCCCTATGTTTGTGAAAAATGTGTTAACTAAAAGCACATTTTTTTGTGGACTAGTTCTTTGTGTGTTTACACTAATTTAGTCTAGATTGGACATCACTTGAGCATTGTCCACTATGTTTAGTTCACTATTCTACATAGAAGCATAAGATACTTCTTTGATAGTTGGGGAATTGAACATGTCTCCCATTGAATTTCTTCTTGAAAATGGGTCTATACCATAATTTTTTGGGCCTATCAATCCTATTAAAATTCTCATTGAAGGATCTATCTCAATAAGATGAGTGTTTAACATGGTCATATTATTTAAATTATGTCTAAGTTTAAATAAGTCTGGTATGTTATCTACATCTATATGAAGTGGTCCTTCATTAGGCCCTTTCTTATGACAAGCATATGAGGATCCTTATATGGCATAGAAACTATAGTTTGAGGATTTATAGAAGAGGCTTGTTCAATATTCTAAGTATAAGGAACTTTGTAAGGCACTCTTACTAAACCTATAAATTTTTTGTGGGGAAAGTCTAATAGAAACTTAACCCCTACTTCCATGGCTCTGATTAAGACTTCATCCTTATTTGTAGGAAAATGATGATCAAACAAATAAGGGTCATAGGCTGATGGCATTGTAATCTAGTATGGTTTTTATTAGACTTATTATACAATGGAAGGCATGATATTTAGGTATTATGTTATTTTATCTTGGTCATGCTCTGAGTATGGAGGCATGTTCACCAAATAATGGGCCAAAGGGTCTTGTATTTATTCCCCTATTTGAGATTTTTAAGGTAGATAAGGATCTATATAATAAAAAACATAATTTCCATAGGGGTCTTGAACAAATTCTTCTTGTGTGACCATATTACTATACCCTAGATTGTACATGACACCACTACAAGTATAGTGAGACATGCTTGAGTCAATGGTGAATGCTTAAGAATAAAAGGGGTTATATTTATACAAACTCTAAAAATAATTTCTAATAAGATAAAAAGTTAAAACTCAATATAACTTGATCAAAGGATGGATCTGTATCTCTAAAAAGGGTTATGCTAAAACTTGGTACAAAACAAACTAGCATCAAATGTCTAACATTAAATGTCTCACACAAAAAGGTCAAGTGGATAAACTAAAATCAGAGTGCCAAAATCTAGGTTCAAAGTGTTCCAAACAAGTCTAATCTATGAAAATAAATGTTGTTAGGTATTTTGGCCAAACATGACATCAAAAGCTAGGCTAAAACAAAGTCATGTGCTAGGAATTTTGGCAAAACAAGCACAAATGATAGACTTGAAGCAAAAAAGGAAAATAATATAACAAATATGAAACACTCTATCATAAACTAGGAACTAAAATTTAGACATGAACTTGGTTAATTTAGTATAAGACATGAAATGAAAGTCACTTGGAGATAGATTATTTTCTCCCAAATATAGGCAAAAAGAATAGTTTTCAAAGTGGGTAAATAATTAACCTAAGTTACACAACCCAATAGAGAAAGATATGTGTCTAATCCTAAATTAGATAAGACATAAATAAAAATCAATCAATGTTTGGATTTGAACTTCTTAAGGTTAATTACAAACTCAACTTAGCAAAACTAGGCTTCTTTGATCACTAAGCTATACAAAGGTGAATGACATAATGGTACTATACAAATAACCAAAAGGCATATGTGGACTAGTTCAAATCTTAAAACCTAGGTAAAACAAGTTTATGAAATGATTCAAGTAGTTTAATGGCATTATCTCTCTCTAAATTTATGATCGATGGTTTGTTTCAATACTCCAAGTGACAAACTTGAAATTATTTAAGCAACGTAATGTTACCCATTTCAATCAAGTGACACACACAATGGTTTTTGATAAAAAGTTTAAGGAAAAAGTATGGTGCCAAATGGACATCATAATGCATCCTCAAATAATGGAGTGATGTGGACATGAAACTCATTTTGAAATTACATAAAGAAAAGGTTTTAGATAAAAATACTAAGCATGTAAAAGGAATAATGACAAAATATAAATAAGTATAATGTCCAAAGCCCTAAAACTAACAAATTTGTATTGTACCATTGAATTCTATCTATTTACATGCTCATGGGAGGAATTTGAGTGTTAATCTAAAAATAAAATCACATGAATTAGTATGGTTTTTACACCCCCCCTTCTCCCAAGATTTTGTATAGTGGGATGAACCTTCAGGCTACTCTGCCTAAATCAACAATATGTCCATGATAAGTGGGGTTATTATAAAACTCAATTTTTTTGTCATTTTGATGGTCCCAAGTGTAATTAACACTAGAGATTCCTCACATAAGTTAAGTTCATACCAGTTAACTTACTATGCAAGGGTATATTCCATTACATAATAGTTCCATCTATGTGCTACTTAGTGGAATCCCTTGGTTAGCTAGACCTAACTTGGGTTTTCATTACAAAAAGAGAGGTTTACCACTTTACCCCATAGATTTTATAGTATGTGTGCCTTGATTATATACCTTACCATGGATCAAGGTTGAAACAATGTTGGGAAATGAAACCTCAGGTCAAATCTTCCCTAAAGAACTTGTGAAGAAGCCATGAACTCCCCCTCACAATCCAAGTTGTATAAAATAAAGAAATAAGTGAAATTAATTTATAGGTTGTGTTTATATCACCCAAACCATATATACTTTGGGGAAATCCTTAACAACATTCTTTTCATGCCTTAGACTAGGTAAAAATTGTAAGGAAGAAGCGATTTTGGTCACCCGAGTTCCCTATAGGCGATGGGGGGAGAGCATACATGCACTCTTCATTTTGTGAAAAGAACACAAAAGTATAAAAAAACACTTTTAATATTTTTAAATCTAAGTGAGTGTTAATTTTATGCACTAAATGAAGTGTTGATGAAGTTTTTGGCCCCTTGGCTTAATTGCACATTTGTAAAAATTTCACAAAATGATTAACATAAACACCTAGGTTATTTTTTAAGCACTAAAATGAAAATTTCAAGACTTAACCATTAATTTTAGGTACCAAAATGAAGTGTTAAATAATTAAAAATGTTCAAATTTGGCACTTTTCCATGTGTGACCTACAAATGTTAGAAGATTTTTGATATTTGTGAAAATTTTATGTAACTTTAATGTAAACTAATAGCATATTTTGAAAATTTAGGAGAAAATATGTAGGTTTATAAAAACATCAAAAATGGTTTGGATGACCCCAAACAAATTTTCAAAATATGGCCTATCAGTCTCGAGTATATACATAGTGAAAAAGAAAAACTACAAGTGCAAAAGTTAAACTCATTGGGTAATATCATAATTTTTCAAGTTGCATTATTGTAATTCCCAAAAAACTTTGCAGCGACTGCTACTGGCTGAGACATAAAATTGCTTATGGTTATGAAATATCAAAATTATCAAAATCATGTTTCTGTGATATCATAATTCTTGAAATCATGGTTTTATGATATCATGTTCTAAATATCATGGCATTGTGATATTTTGAATTTTAGAGTCAATATATTATAATATCATAAATAAATCCTTGTAGATAGAAAATAATCAACTTAAAATTAATAGGTAGGTGTAAAACCATGAAAATAAAGGAAAAAATACAACTATGTGAGTTACAATATTATAGTCTTGAGAGCAATATCATGATTTTACAGAGTAACCTCATGACTAGCATAAAATTGTCCCTTCACTTGAATTTTTCACTTGTTTTGGTTAGCAAGATCAAACTTTGACATGAAGATCATTAGGAAAGTGTTCTAAAAGGATTTAATATCACTTTTTGGGATGCATGTCCCACCAAGCATGCCATTTATGATCAAGGAATTTGACAAAGAAAGGAATTTAGTCTTATGTTAGTCTACAAAATAATGAAATGAACACACTAACATGCTAACATTTGTAGCCTAGATCATAAGGGGGTCTTAGTGAATAAAACCAAATGGAAAAACACAACTAAAATAAAAAATACAAATAATCTCATACCTTCCTTGAAAGTTTTTAATGATTCATTGTGCGGATTTCTTAGTTTGTACTCAAAGAGTCTTTGACAATGGAGTTTTTGTATCTCCTTCTATCCTTGGCACAATGGTTTGATGTTGGCTTGATGTTAGATTGATGTGGCTTATGATTTATTACATAAATATTTTAGAATTATAACATTATTTATGTGAATCATGATACAAAATATACATTATAACTCTACAATTTCTAATATTAGAATTCAACAAGAAAGGGCTTGTATTTATAGGCTTAGGAACTAACCCCAACCCAAAGTGAGTTAAGGTGTAGTTTAAACACGGAATGGGTTCAAACCTAACTTAGGTGAGTCAATACTAACCTTATTATAGTTAATAGGTGTCAATTATTCATGATTTGTAATGAATTGGCATATGTCTCCAAAAAGAGATATTTTTGAGATATTTTCCAAATGTTTAACAACTTATAAAAGTAATCATGAAAAGCTAGGATATTTCATATTTTTAATTTCCTCTTTTAGTAATTCATTAATTACACATTGATAATTCAACTAGGTATTCATTTATCTTATTAATTAATTCTTATTATCCATTTAGCTCTTTCAATATTTTATTTAATCTCATGTGTCTCACTTAATAGGTCCATAGGCCAAATTGATTGTTGTGATGTCACAAGATGGTTAGGGATGAATTTTTGAGAGGTTATGATTGCATATGATAGGATACCCCAATTAGAGATGTCTAAACATGATTCTAAGATTTTTTGAATGATACAAATGCAAATTTAGGATGTTTAGTGATTCTTAGGCTTAATTTGTAATGGTTGGAAAGAATCAGTTTGAAGTCTAGTCAAAGGCCAGTTGTGGTTAGTTTTAGGTGTCTACAATAGAATACATCCAAAACTTCTTTGATCATTTTATCCTTCTTTTAATTTTTCTAATCATGACATGCCACAGTATTGCTCAGATATTCATGGTACTAACATAATTTAAACTTAGGTTTTCTTGTGCCATCTTGTACCGTAAGATCTAAGGTTATTCTACCTTCTTCTAATTATTAATTTTGACCAACAAAGGTCAAGTATTCTCAAGAATTATTTTTTATTATTATAATTGTGAAGTTTCATGTCATTTATGTCTAATTATAGACCCAAAAACTTTTTTTCATTTGCAAAACAAAAATTTGAAATCCTTCACAAACATAGAAACCTATTATCAAACATGCAAAGGTATACTTATAATGGGGTATCTTATGGCCCTAGTATGAGGAACAGAATTCTTTTGATGGGGAAGAACAACCCATTATGTTTGATGACATCCCAACTATGGTAGGATATGAGCAAGGTTGCTTTGAACACCAACCTATAGAGGATAAAGACAAATCTATCCTAGGTTGATAAAATTAGGAGATAACATTCTGACTGATTTCCCAATGGAGAAATTTCATACACTTATTTGATTAAAGGAGTAACCACTAGATAAAAATATTACTCATATAAAAAAATAAAACATTACTTCTTATAACAAAGGAAAAGGCCCACTTGTGAAATCTTCCCTAACTGATCAAGATCTTGAAACCAAAATATAACAAATTAGTTAATGATATGTTAATCAACTCAACATATAATTAATATCTTATTTATATGCAACTTCATTTGATAATACCACTTTCATAAAGTAAGAAAAATCATTATAATTAGTGTAGTAAGACCTAAGCAATCCTACATATTATGTAGACCTTATGGCTTCTACTGAATAGAGTAAACCCATAGATACTTTATAGCAAGCTTCGATTGGTATGAAGCATAATTTATTCAACCATCAAGATACTCCTACCCAGTCAGAAAAACACATTACCAAAGACTCATCATGGGTTGTGTGTATTTTACACAACACTTTATAGATTTTTTCTCAACCATAACAAGTTCTCATTACAAACCAACAATGGCAATGCCCTCTGGTAAACCAACAATAAATACCACAAAACCAAAATATTTTCTATAGTTCACAACAACAAATTCTTGGGAATCAATTTCACTCTTATAGGAATTGACAAAAAAATACTTTGAACCAACATTATTATACTTATTCACATCCAAGGATGAACCAAAATCAAAATTTTGGGTAAATGGTCTATATCCCTAATAAAACTACACATTAGGGATATATTTTTCCCAAGGAAAAATACCTTCCACCCAAAAATGCACCAAATATGAAAGAGTGGAATTTAATGAAGGATATAGTCATGAGGGTTGAAATAGTCAATAATATCAAAAAATACAAGTTTGATGAGATATGTCTTTATTCATTCAACTTGAACATTCTTCAAGTACCTTTTCCACCACATTTTGAGCCACCAAAATTTTATAAATATAAATGGAAAGGTGATCCAAGAGAACATATTCAAACCTTCTTTGTGGTATGTTCAGAGTTATCCTACAAATACATCTATTTTATATGCTTGTTTACATGCCTATTGGGTGGATAAGCTATAGATTGAATCCTAAAATTAACTAAATGATTAGTAAAAAATTTCAACAATTTATTCAAAAATTTGTTAACCATTTTTCTTAAAAAATTGAACATGAGTTGATAGTGGTTGGCTTATGAAAATTAAGACAATGATATAGAGAAAGTTTCATGGCATATCTACAATGGTGAAATCATTATCTAGTCACTTTTAACACAATTTGGTAGACAAGTAGCTAGCGGATGTCTTCACATAAAACCTACAACTTGAGGTGGCCCATAATTTGAGACTTATTTATTCCAACACATTTGAATAAATAATTGGAAAAGGTTTAAATATTGAGAAATCACTTATTACCAAAGGCCTAGTGAAAATATATTCACATTCCTAAACATCCAATCAGACTCAAACACCTATTTAAGCTAATACTAAGGAGAAACCCAAAGATTTTAATAATAGAAAGAACATGATGGGTAATGGAGAAATAGAGTCATAATATGTGAAAATAGTGTAAGATCCACTGGCCTAAAATACACAACCTAACCCACCACCCACTTTGTAGAGATCTCTTCCACATAGATCATTTAACAAATATAAACCAATCAACAAGCTAGGAGAACCTGTCAAGGTAGTATTCTAGAAGTTGATTGTAGCTAATTTAATCATATGGCTTGTGTTAAAACCAAATTTGGAAGATCAACCCAAACCCAATTGGTATCATGAATATGAATTCTATAATTTCCATCATGTTATTGATCATGTAGTTTATTGATTTGTATAACTAGGACATCTTATTAAAGACCTAATTGAGATCATAGAGATTAAAGTAAAATAAGAAACACAAAACACCATTCAGGATATGGGCATTTATAAAGACCCATTTTCAAATCAAAACCAACAATAATAATAGAACAATATGAACCAAAGATAGGTCTAACATTAGCAAGGACAAGGTCAAAAATAGAATCAACATAATCATAATCATGACACCCAAGCCACTAACCCAGGCTAAAATACTATGTCATATGATTATAACCCTACCATGGGGCATATTTATGGTAATCACATCACCACCATTTCATTTAAAACCTATGTACCATCAAAATTTTCTCAAAGTGTTGGTTCCTATATTTTAGGGTTGTCACCCTCTTCCTCAAGTAAGCCTATACAATTTCAATCAATTTGTTGTGTTTTGATTTCTATGGGTTATTATTCCTAGACCACCACCCAATTCTTCATATTATGATAACTCCTTGTCAACTTAGAATTGCATAATCATAACTATAAATTCATGAGTTACCTTTTAAGGCCATTTGCCTTCTTTTAATACTAAGCTAAATTTGAACCCTATGTCTTCCATTCCTCTATTGAACCCTATACCAGTTAAGTTCAAACCTTCTCATCCTATTGTTGATAATCCATATAGTATTTGTAAAAAACTAAGTAAAATATATAAGTAAATTTCTATTCTCAATTTCTTACATACATAAGACATTCATAATACCATATTAAATGAATTTCTCCAATAATCTAATATTCTTAAGGACATTAATCCTAGATAATTACAAACCCTTATGGGACATCTATCTCTAAGCTAACAACTTGCCTTTCATTAACAAGATATGTCTTCCCTTGGTCCTATCCATAATAATCCCTTGTATATCAAGGTCATTATAGCACATCAAAAAATAAAGAAGGTTATTATAGATAATGGTTGAAGGTTGAATACAATGTCATTAAAAATGATACAATGGTTGGGATACACAACTAAATACATGCATCCATAAATAATCATAATCAAAACATATGACAATGATGAAAGATAGTCTTTAAGGACCATTTATATGTTAATTAATTTTAGGCCTATAAGACATGATACCCTATGCCATGTCATAGACATATAATTAACTTATATTTTACTTCTTGGTCATCCTTGGATCCATGAAGTATAATTTTTCCCTTCTACCTTGCATTAATGCCTCAAGTTCCCCCATTCTTGAATTAATGTCACTATTTATGCTAATATGTAGCCATACCAATATTATAAACACTTAAAGGCTAAATATAGGAACTATAACTATTGACCTAGTTCTTAATTTGTATCCAAGAAGAACAAATCCATAGTTTTAAACCAATTGAATCCAATTATATTAACCCTAGTGATCTTGCTTTCACTTTGACTAATACATTTCCTATAACCATTATAAACAAGTTTATTGTTGAGTATTTTGGCATTTCCACATATCATCTAAAAGATGCTTTTCATATAATAAAGTTTCCCAAATCTCCCAAGTCCTATGGAAGACCTAAATCTTGTGAAAGACCTAACAAGCCCAACATGATCTGGTAGAAGAACACACCTAAACCAAAGTAGCCAATGGTATTTATACCAGACACTTCACCAAATCAAGATCGAGAGGTTATTGTTGAAGGAAATTGGTTATATGTTTACATCCTTGCCAATTACTTTTAGAATCCTAAATACCCTATCCCTAATTAAATTATGGATATTTTGGACTATGTAGGTAAAGGCTTGGGGCCATGAGAGTAAGGTATTATTGAACCTTTATTTAATGGTAAATCTGCGTAAAACCAGTGTCTCAGATTCATACTTCCTAGGGGTGACCTCATGTGTTTTAAAAGTGATCACTCTTTTTTAAGTAATGAATAAACTCAAGGTAGTAACATAACATCCAATTATAGCACTAACAATGAGCTAAATGATACCAACTTGTTTGATTCCAATTCGATTATGACCATAATAACTCATTATCCACTTACCCTTTGCCATATTGACTTTATTGATTAGGTCCAAAAAAATTATATTATAAATCAAGATGATTTTCATAATGAGGAGTCTATTATAGATTATATGGGACTTATAGATGAATTTCCATTTGGTGAACACAAATAGGGTTTTGACTTCTCATTAGACCTTATCACCTACTTTAGAGAGAAAACAAACTTATTTGGCCATATAATATAAAAAATTGATATCTTCAAGTGAAAATCTCTTTGAGGCACTCAATGGTTAGGGAAATATCAAAGATAAAGACAATCCCTTAAGTGAAAACCTATTTCAATAAATCTTAGATGAATAAGTTTTCACACCTCCATAGGAAGCATAATGTTCACCAAGTCTAAGCCTTATAACTAGTTCCAATATTAATTTTTAACAGTATAAATTATCTAAGCATCTTGATCTCAAATTTACTAAGAAATCTATCAATTGGCCATTACCAAAATAGGTAGACTCAGATTCCTCCTAATTTATGGATGAGACTTGGGACTCATAAATAACATCTAAAAAAGAGGATTAGTATCAAATATTTCATACCATTCTTAAAGATGGTTCCACACTCCTTGTATAGAATATAATTGAGGTAAACCTTAGAATGTATGAAGATCTTAATATTATTTATCTAGGTGTATCCCACACTAACAAAGAAAATGATTCTATTATCATTATTCTCAAATATTTCATTGCTATATTTTCATGGGCTTACTCATACATACTAGGCTTGGACGTTACCTTGGTCATATATCAGCTTGTAGTACATCTAGATGCTAAGTTGGTCAAGACAAAATTATGAAAAATATACCTATGCATTACCATATTAGTGAAAAATAAGATAGATAAATTATTGGGAGTTGGATTCATAATACCATTAGACTACTCTAAATGGATATCAAATATAGTCCCAGTTATAAAAAATCCATAGGGCATATGCTTGTGTACAAATTTTAGAGACATCAAAAAATCATGTCCTAAATATGATTTCCCTCTACCAAACATTTACATCATTATCAAATCAATTTTATGGTACAATATGTTGTCCATCATAGATGGCTTTTCCATGTACAACCAAATCAAGATAACACTAGAGGACCAACACAAGACTATGTTCAGAACACCATGGGGAACACTTTATTACCAAGTCATGCCTTTTGGATTGAATAACACTGGCTCCACTTATCAATGTACAATGGCTATCATATTCCATGACATGATGCATGATATATTTGAGTATTATATTGATGATATGATAAGAAAATAAAGGACCCATGTCAGACATCTTGATGTTCTATATAGAATCTTTAAGTGATTTATGTATACAAGGTTCATCTTAATCTTAATAAATGCATCTTTGGCATTACTTTAGGAAAATTACTATGATTTATTGTATCATAGAGAGGGATTGAAGTGGATCCTACTAAGGTCAAGGACATCCTAGAAATGTGTCCACCTTACAATCTGGAATTGATTTATATCCTACAAGGCAAAATCCAATCTATTCATTGGTTCATATCATATCTATCAGATAAGTGCCATCCTTTTATGCACCTCTTAAATAAAGGTGTTTTATATAAATGGGATATTTAATGTCAATAGTCATTTACAAAACTAAAGGCATACCTAGCCGACCCACCAGTATTGAGACTATCGACACCTGGCAAGCCATTACTTCTTTATATATCAGAAACAAAACATGCACTAGGGGCACTCTTAGCCCAACATGATGACCAAGGTATAGAACATGAAGTATACTATATGAGCCAGACACTCATAACATATGAGCATAATTATTCACCTATTGAGAAATCATGTTTGGCAATGGTGTTTGCTTCCCAAAATTTATGGCACTACATGTTGAATAATAAAACTATTGTCATTGTTAAGGTGGACCCTCTCAAGTACTTATTATATAAAGCAACTCTTACAGTTTGCATGGCTAAATGGGTTATGCTATTGAGTGAATTTAATGTTGAGTGCTATAATAAGAAAGCTATTAAGGGGAAAGTCATCATAGATCAACTTATTGAAGCTCCTATAATAAACACTACACCAGTCATATTTGATTTTCCAAATGAATATATCATAATGATAGAGGAAGTGGGTCAAGAATCTGAACACTGTAAATTATAATTTTATGGCTCATTCACATCTCATAGATCTATATCTAGCATTTTTCTAGTTACACCACAAGGGGACCTCATCCCTAGGGAATTTCATATCAAATTCAAGTATACCAACATGGTTGAATATGAAGCCTTTATTATAGGAATTTATCTTGAAATATAATGGGATATCCAATAGTTAATGGTTTATGGAGACTCTTAATTAATCATTAATTAGACTACAATCCAATATTATACTAAGGATGAAACTCTTGTACCCTAAAACCATATTGTGGATAATCTCAAGCCACATTTCATGTCACTATAATTTAAATAGGTACCATGGGTCAATAACCAATTAGTTGATGCAATGGCAATAATTGAGTCTATGGTACAAGTATACAACAATGTTAAAGAGTATCAATTTCTCATTGATAACCTTCTACATCCTTATCATGTATTAATAGTTTCATAGAGGGTTTATACAATTTATGGTGCCAATATCCAAACTAAACATCCTTGGTACCAAGATATTTATCACTATTTTCATGACCAAGTTCTTTCCCGTGACCTTTCAAAAAAACACCAATGATTTTTCCTTCATCACCTAACCTATTATACCCTCCTAGGAAACATTATTTATCATAGGGTATATGATGGAATGATTCTTCATTATTTATCTTCAAGATAATCCACATTATTGATTAAGGTTGTATACAAAGGAATGTGTGGGTTCCATACCAATATCATAGTCCTTGCCAAGAAACTCTTAATAAAAATATTCTACTAGCACAAGATGGAGATGGATGCTTGAAAATACATCAAGAAGTGTGTCACCTATCAATAACATGGTAATATAATACATGAACAATCATTAATGCTACAATAAACTACTACACCATGACCACTTTATATATGGTGTCTTAATCTCATCAAGAAAATAAAACCAACATCCTCTAATGGTCAAAGACATATTCTTACTACTATAGAATATTTTAATAAGTGGATTGAGGATAATCCCCTCACTTATGTAATAGGGAAGCAAATTGCTAAGTTTATCCATTACCATATCATCTGTTGTTATGGTATCCCCACCTAAATCATATCTAATAATGGTGGTTCATTTGTGAATAAAGACATTAAATCCCTTTGTACCCTATTCATAATAAAACACAATAAATCCACATGATACAACCCAAAAGGAAATGGTCAAGTTAAGGCATCCAACAAAACCATTGTTACAATCCTTAAGAATATTGTCAATAATGCTGGCCATAACTAACACTCACAAATATTTCCCAACCTTTGGGCCTACTATACTAGTCATCATACCCATACAGGAGCTACCCCATATTCCCTAGTTTATGGCATAGAGGCTATTATCCTGATTGATATCACTATACCCTCATTATATGTATCTTTATATAACATTATTGATGATGAAGACTATATAATTTTTAGATTATAAGAGATATAACTTTTTGGTGGTAAGTGTTTGGTTATCTAGGATAATTAAAAAGAATATCAGAACAGGTTACATCATAACTATAAAAAACACATTCTCCCTTATGATTTTGAAGTTATCAACTTGGTCCTAAAATAAAATCAAAAGAATACCAATGTTGAATGCAAGAAGAAGGGTATGTTTTAGCCTAATTGGTTGGTCCCATATATATTTACCAAAAACTATGGTTTAGGTCATATAGATTGGCTACTCTAGAAGGTTAAGAGATCCTAAAACTAATGAAAATTTTACATCTCAAGCATTTTTACATTTGAAAAATTTCTTGAACCATTATATATAAAGGCCCATACTTTGGAGCACCTTATGCTAAAGCAGCTCATTTTCCCATCATACTTGTAATTAGACCATTGTAACCTAGACTATTGTAATATATATTATTATAACCTGGACCCTTTTAACCTAGACCATTATAACATGGATTTTTATAACCTAGACCATTGTACCCTAGACCATTTGACCTAGACTGTTGTACCCCTACAAAATTATAACCTAGACCATTTTACTCTAGAACATTATAACTAGACCATTAATATCCATTGTACCTAAAATAATTTTACTTTCACCTATACTATTCTAATTATGTGCCCCTCACCAATTATGATCTTAATTATGATTCAATATCATTCTCTACACATTTAAATACCATTCTACAAGGTAAATTTGCTTGATCAATATCCATGGCTTTTTTTGTAGACAAGTGTATTGAGGTATGTCAACACATTGTTTTCACCTAATTGATGGTTTCTTAGGACTTATTTTACAATGTGTAGTATTATATTATTAATTTTATTCTACTTGATATTTCCTTCTACCTTAATATAGTCATTACTACACCCATTTCAACTAGTTTAGCTATTATTTAAACTCTTACCTTTATAAGTACATCTCCTTAGCTAAGTGGTTCCCTGGACCTTTGTTCAGATTGCATTTTCATTACATATCGAAAAAACATAAAAACATTAGAAAATGATAAAATAAAAGACTAAAAACATTGTCAGCTCATGAAGATGGGCTTATAATCTCCACAATGGTTATAAATTCATGTCATCTTCTAGGTGGGTTTGATTTTTATTCTCGTCATCAGTTCTATTATTTTATTATGGGTCATTCTAATCTTGAATGCTCTCACTATTTTTATGAGTCACCATTATGTGCATTATTCATTTAAAATAGATGCATTACTGCACCCTTGGTTCAAACCATGTTCTTGTCATTTTTGTGAGTAGCCTAATCTATGATCTCACCATTTTTTGAGTTAAAATATTTGATATCTCATCATTATCAATCGAGTCAAGACACTTATAAAATTCCAAAAACATTTGAAAAGATCTAGAAGATCCTAAAAATCACAAAATCATGAAAATTGGCTTATAATTTCCACATGAGATATGAATCCATCAATTTTTTCTGGGATGGGCCATCTTATTTATTCTACTTTATTTCTAGACCACCTTGTTCTTTTTACTCCCATTTCTAGGAGAACTACATCTAACTAAGGTCTACATGGACTATATAGGTAACACTAGCATACATAGTGTATCTTAGGTTATCTCGATCACATCTTCTCTTCTTTTTTAATCACTTATTCTCCTTAAAGATCTTGGGAATCATAACTATTTCATAACTAACCACTTGTCATTTAGTTTTCCTATCCTTATTGGCCTTAGCTATATGATCTTACGCACTTGCCATTTGTGAGACCCTTGTCATATTACTCTAATGTTAATCATGTTTCCTTATCATCAATTTTATTCTATGTCATTTCCTAGGAGAACTACATCTACACTAAAGTTCATGTTGGATCTTACATCTATGAAACTATGTAGCCAATGTCCACTTGCCTTGTGCATTTGGAGTCAGCTTAGCTACCCTTTCCTTTTCTTCTATTTATCTCATTTTTTATTTGTTTTGTATTTTTATCTCCTATAGCCTAAGGGTAATGTTTTCATCTTATTCGTGTCATTTTCTCCTAGCTTAAAGTTCACACTATTACTTAAAATAACACCTTTATTGTACATACATGAACCATTTGTTTTTTATTTTTACAACCATGTGATTGAACATTTTTTTGTTTTTTTGTTTTTTTAGATTCATAGACATGTATATTGATTAATTGATTGCTTTATCTTACTATTTTGTGTTTTGGGTATTAGGTTTTTAGCTTTTTTTGAGTGTCGAGTTTGAATACCTTTTGATTTTAGCCTTAACTTGGGCTTGAATTGTTTACATTTGTATTTGAATTATTTTATTTCTTGTTGATTTTTTGTATATTCTTGTTCCTATTTAAGTATTGATCATTCATATCTTGATTTTGAGTTGGTTAAATTTATTATTTACCACCTTTTTTTATCTCTTTATTTTATTTGCTTATTTTTTCAAATGCAAATGCTTGCAAATTTGGTTTTGGTATTTTTTATCACTATCTTTAGTTGGAAACATTGACCTTTGAATTGGTCCATTCACAATAAAAATACAATGTTATTATAGGTTATTCATACTTATGATGAATAAACTAATTTCCCAAAGTAAATACCAAGTGCTCCAAGTCTAAACATTAATGTGGTGCCAAACAACATCTCTGAGTCTAATAGCCTCCATATCTAGGGCATACCCAAGATATCTTAAGCACCACAGAGGCCAAACATTGGAAACAAACAAGACTCTCTATGTAGGATGCGCATATCTTGGAATACATAATGAGTCATATTGGCTATTTTATGATTGGTTTACGATGTGTATCTCCTAAACTATCTTATATTATCTAGTCATATATTAGATAGAGAAATAGATAAATCAACATCCAAATGCTAACTAGGGATGTGGATCTCCTAACACTAGCATATACCATCATAACAAAAAGTATAATGACCCATAAAGAATATTAACAATCCATGTACAAATGTTTGTGAGCCCAAAATGAATGTGATATGTATGTGTGTATGCATACATGTGTATATGTATTTATACATGTATGTATTTATGTGTGTTTATGTATGTGTATACATGCATACATACATACATACATATACATATACATACATATATGTATTTATGTGTGTGTCTATTCAAACATGCATACATACATATGTATGCATACACACATAAATACACACAAAGAGAGAGAGAGAGAGAGAGAGAGAGAGAGAGAGAGAGAGAGAGAGAGAGAGAGAGAGAGAGAGAGAGAGAGAGAGAGAGAGAGAGAGAGAGAGAGAGAGAGAGAGAGAGAGAGAGAGAGAAAGAGAGAGAGAGAGAGAGAGAGAGATCTCACACACACACACACACACACACACACACACACAAATCTCTCTCTCTGTGTGTGTGTGTGTGTGTGTGTGTGTGTGTGTGTGTAAATCATGTTTTATACATTAAGTGAATATCTATACATATCATATACAATATAGATCTATACATCACCTATGATCTAGGTCATCCCTTAGGGACTCTATTGAAAACTATGGCCCATGCCTGATGCTAGTGATGATGGTGGGCCCATCACTACCCACTATGAATCTAGATATGTAACTAAATTATCTAACTCTATCATATGCTTAGACATAAAGGTTTTGTTCATTCACTATGATCTAGAGTAGTCTCTAAATGATGGATCTCTCTTCTCTATAGGTATTTTTGCCTCACAACTTATGGTAGTAATCTATCTATTCCTTCTATCATATGAATCATCCTTCATGTATAAGGCATCATCCTTAGCTTAAATCATGTCAACCAGGGATATGTATGAACTACCATCTATACCAAATCATTAAGCCTCATCTAGAACCCTTATGATTCACTCTACCTAAGGCACCAACTACTCTCGATTACCCAAGTCTCTATCTCTCTCTGGTCACTATCACAATCTTTGCATCTTGAGTGGCCAACTAGGCCTTTACACCTATAAAATAGGCCACCTATCCTATTAGTAGCATCATATCAAAATCCTTGACCATAATAAGTCCATGTAAAAAGGTAGTCTCACCCTATTCAATGCTTAACTATACATATAATATAGTTATATCAATCTATAGGCTTACAATCTCTAATAACCATGTAGTAATATCACACTAAATACTATCAATGAACACCTAGTCTTCTATGTACCTACCTATGAGATAGGTCCTTACCTACCATATACTTTTATCCATCCTATGTCATAGGTCCCATCCTCCCCTTTCACTATACTAGAAGTCCCAATCTCTCATGTCTCTATCTTGTGTCTTAAGCCACCTACTACCTCACTCTTCTCTATATCCCTTAGTAGGCCCTATGGAACTTTAGCATGAAAAACATGTAGTAGGATATTTTGGGGTATCATTGACTGAATTAGAACCTATACATATATCTTGGATTGAACCTCATCTATCCTTTTTCTAACCCATCTCTATTGTAGGCCTAACTATTGAGTCCATGGTTTAGTCAACTAAATTAGTTGGGCACCAACTAACCATGCTTCATAGGCATCAATCATGCCATCATATTCTACCCTACCTACATAGTCCCATAATATATGTTGGACTCTACTAAAATCTATAACATCCTAGTCTCTGGGCATTGGTAACCCCCCACTCTCTAACCTCACAAGTCATATGGGCAAAGAAGTGTGGGTCCTCATGAACATCCTCATGTAAACCAAATTGTCTTTGAACTTTATCTAGTTTGTATCTTTCTATAATAAAATTATGGAATCTTATGATGTAGTAGGGTGTCAACATGAAGCTAATGACAAATATATACTCAATATAGTAAAGCTATGTAGCTAAGTATGATTGCTATATGAAATCACTATCAACTATCTCATCTATATCTCATTGATAAAAATAAAGGTCCCATAAGTGTCCTCATAGGCCTAGGTATGTGAGGTACCAACCAAATGCCATCAGATCCTTAGGTCCCCATTAGAATATTGGTTTGAATAGTTGTTCAATAGATATGTTCTCCCAGGCCCAAACCTAGAGTAGTGTACTATGTCTAATACTACACCCTCTATGATATGTTATCATATCTAAATCTCAATAAATTTGAGATTAAATGATATGTTCCCATGAAAATAATGCATAGTGATCATACATATCTCATATCACCCTAATCATTTCATTCAATAAGAATCATCTACTCTTGTCTAATAGCATAAGGCCATTGATAAGAGCCATTAAAATCAAAACCTCCAGGGGAACTATCCCCTACGATGGTACTGGTACTACATCTAGAGGCCATGCTATTATTGCTCTTGCCCTAAGGTGTAGATGCCAAGCAATGTCATCTAATTCATCTATATTTAACATATCCTCCACTACCTCAAGTTCGGTCACACCAAACAAGTTCTCTAGCACTGCTAATCAACTTATTGATATTCAAGTGATCCTCTATCCTTAGATAGGTACCTATAATATTTTATAATCATATTTAAATGTCACTATGGCCTCCCTAGTTGATAAATGAAAATTGGATGTCTTATAATTCCATCACTCTATAATCATTGATAGATAAGCTCAATCCACATGAATCACTAGTAGCTCAGCTAGGTGATATAGCTCTATCACCTCTAGTAATCCCATGAGATCCTATATCCATATAACCTATTACTATATCATTAAAGATCATTCCTAATAGGTTGTAATGATCTTGAATCACTCTTACAAGTCACCACACAAGTAACCAAGGTATTCATTTCATCATTTTCCCTCTAATTAATCAATTCTAGCTAAATTGTTCTAATTTTAGGCTTATAATACTATTCTGTTGGCCCCATTTTATCTTCATCTACCTCATTTTGTATTTATAGTAACCTTGACATTTTTTAGTGATATCTTTATTTAGTATAATGAGCCCACCATTTTCCTTCACTGGTTTGCAACCTCACCACTTTATAAGGCATTCTCACTATTTGATAGGGCAACCTCATTATTTTTGGTGATTTATCCATTTGACTTGGTGATCATAAAATTTGATTGGTGATTCCTTTTGGAATTAGAAAAATCACTTATTCAGTGTCAACCTCACTATTTTGGCCCATGACTTTACTAAAGAGCCCATGATCCTACCATTTTTATTGGAAAAACTATGATTTTCATTAGTGACCTCACTATTTCAAAAATTCTACAAATAGAAATATTGCCTAAAATTGTACTTATAACTAGTAATACATGCATTAAATACAAAAATTAAAAACCCAAAAAAGGTACCTATTGATGATCAGCTCCTTGATGGTCACTAATAATCTTAGACACACTCCCTAAGGTGTTGATGGTATGAAATATTAGCCATTATACTCAACTCTCTCATGGACAATGGCTAGAACTCTGGATTGCAATAGTGGAGGGTGAAAATGAATGATTTTCACCCCTAGGGGTAAAATTATAGTAAAATTTTCAAAATTCCCCCTAGGAATATTGTGTTGAGATATTATCCTTTATGTCAAAGGGTTTTCTATTTAGTAAAGAATATGGTCATTGATGTCAAGCAATTTTTTTTTATAGAGCTCATAGTTTCTATAGAGTCTGTAGTTATTGACTGAGTCTGTAGCTTTCCATGAAAGTTGTTTAGAATTTTTGTTGATAAGAGTCCATAGTTTCTACAAAGTTTATATCTACTAACTGAGTTTGTAGATTAACATGGAAGTTATTTTTGGTGAAGTATAAAATTAGACAAGAGACTTTTTATCTATAATTTACATTATATGAAGACACATAAACAAACTATAGAATTAATTCAAAATAAAGACAATTGAATAAGTTATTATGTGTGAATGAAGGTGATCTAAATATTATGGAGAATAAGATATTATTAACCAAATTTAATAAATAAGGTTGATCAAATGATTTATTTGAATAATATATAATTATGTTTATTTCAAAAAAATGTTTCACTCAGGCTGACCTATGTGAGTGAGATTTTATATAAGCTAATGTGAATTATGTTTTCAAAAGAGAATAAATAATTATAAATCTGAATATAGAGTTTTTATTATACAACTTAAAATAGGTTGTTGATCACCATCTTGTATATAGTCAAGATTAAATTGTCTTTTTAAATGGTAAAAAAAGGAGGATAATTATTATAATGTTTTTGAGGAGAAGAATAAAGGTCTGTTGAGAAATGGATGGCTATATAGGAATGAGTATGAAAACATATAATGATTCATAGGAAGATTAATCATAGAGTATACAAAATAAACTAAAAAAGATGAGTAGAGAAGGTATGGAAGACAAAGTCTTTAAAAATAAAGAGCAGAAAAAGATATCTTAATGTGTCTATTTGATTGATAAGTATAAAAATAGCTAAATAAATCTATGATTGATAATTATAAAAATAGTAAGATAAATATAACATTGATAAGCAAAGAAATAAAAATTATACCATCATTTATTGATAGAAAAAACTAATAAAGGTGGATGATCTGAAGTAATTGAGTTATTGCTTAGCAAATGGGGTTGAAGCCTCTTATAGATTGGTGTCTACAAATCAAGAAATTGGTGCTTCCTAAAAATTTGGTGTTTGACTATTCAAGATTGGTGCTTGAACTTGAGTTGATGCTTAACAATTATTTTGACTCATTACATATATGATTTAGGACATATAGTCCATGTAGCAATTAATGTGGGTTTTCTTCCCTTTAAAAATTTCCCACCTGCATAATGTGTTATGTCTTTATGTTTTTCACTATGGTTTGATTTCTCTATGGATTTTGCATTATTGGTTAACTAATGAACTAAATAATTTGAATAAAATTTTAAGAGCTCACTAATTTATCCCCCAGTGGTTGTGATTTCAATAATTGGTATTAGAGTAGGTCCTTCAAGATCAGGCTTGATGCTGAAAGGTAGATCCTAAGAAACATAATGACTAGTCATCAAGTACAAGAATGGTTTTCAACAAACAAGGCCCCTTTATTCTTTAGAGCCAATTATGCCATTTGGATAATTAAGATGAAGACCTATTTGATGTCTCTCAAGTTTGACATTTGGTAGTCAATTTTAGATGGCCATACTATCCCTCAAACTCCTCCAACAGATGTTGCATGAAACAAAGCAATTGAAAACAATTAAAATGCTTTGAATGCTATATTGTGTGGATTTTTAGAATCTAAGTTTGTCAAGGTGATACAATGTGAGTCAGTTAAGGTAATCCAGGACAAGTTACAACTTATCTATGAAGGTGACACCAAGGTAAAATTAGCAAAGATTCAGACCTATAAAAGACATTTTGAAGTTCTAAAGATGAGGGAAGAATATAATGTTGTAGCTTATCTTCTTAGACTTGATGAAGTAGTCAACATAACCATAGGTCTTGGATAAAAGGTTAATGAGTCAACTATTTTTCAAAAGGTTATAAGATATTTGACCCTAATATTTGACTCAAAGGTATCAGTAGTTGAAGAAGTAAAAGACTTAGACAAGTTACAAATAGATGAGATTCATGAAATACTTATTTCCTTTGAGATGAGGACTAGATGTAAGATCTTCCAAAAGGGAATTAACCTTCAAGGTTGCAAAGAAAACACAAATCAAAAAGGTTGAAATTGATAATGACACTAATGTTGATGAAGACAAAGTTAATTAGTTATTTTTGAGGAAACTAAGAAAAGGTTTAGGTATGTAAAAATTCAAGCTAACATTCAAATTTTTTAGTTGTGGTAGGACTGGTCATTTTACTACCAAGTTTTCTAAAAAATAAAAACAAGATCATGATGAAAAATAGATATGTATATTGGAAACTAAGATAACTAAGAGTTTCAAGGAATTTGAGAAGGTCATCAACAATATCAAGACATAGAAGAATCAAATTCAAGTATGAAATCCAAATAAGGAGAGTGAAATGAATATAAATATGACCTAGGTTCATTAAAATTAGGTTTGGAATAGTTTATAGTCAAATTAAAAAATTGTCAAAAGTTTGGAAAGAGCAATGGAAATCTTGATGACATATTGAATAGTAAAAGGCCACCTCTCATCAAAATAGGCCTTAGATACATGGATGTATAGAAGAGTAGTAATTAAGATTAAAATATCAGTAAGCCAAAGACATATGTTGATGATCTCAAGAAATCTAATATTTTGAATGACAGTCAGAGGTCAAGATAGGTCATGAAGATTATCTCTCCTCTTAGAGATAACAAAACTATAAATATGCCTTTCAAAACTATTGAGAAATCATTTCCTATCAAGAAATTGAATGAAAAAAATTACATGAATTCCTTTTATGGATATTGTTTTTTTTATATTCAATTTGGACATAAAGCTATAGATTGTAGATCAAATGCTAGAAACAATCATGCATGGAGAAGCGATATGAATAGTCATGGATTTCCAAAAATATTCTCAAATTCATTTGTCTAAGGGTCAAATATTAATAAAAATAGTATGATTTTTTATAACTATAATAAAATTAAACATATTGCAAGATTCTATAGATTGGGTTATTTAAAACCTCCTAGTCAAAATAGAAGGTATATGTTCAAATTGATAAGAAGTTAGAACCTTTAAAAATATTGAAAAAGGATCAATAA
Source organism: Torreya grandis (assembly GCA_037957365.1). Classification (NCBI taxonomy): domain Eukaryota; kingdom Viridiplantae; phylum Streptophyta; class Pinopsida; order Cupressales; family Taxaceae; genus Torreya; species Torreya grandis. The sequence continues at coordinate 271,109 of JARHVA010005528.1, read as the reverse complement.
AATGATGGTCTAGAGGAAGAAGAATCCATGCTAACACACATTTCTTTTCATATTCAAGATGAGAGTTTGAAATGGTACATTGACAGTGGTTGTTCAAGCTGTATGATAGGTTATAAGAATAAATTTATATCTTTGAATAAGTATATTAAAGGTATAGTAAAGTGTGGGGACAATACAACAGATAATAATATTGGCAAAGGAATACTAAGTCTTAACAATGGGAAAAATAAAATTGAGAATGTGTTATATGTAAAAGTACTAAAGCATAATTTTCTGAGAGTTAGTCAAATGTGTTTTCAAAGACATACTCTGACTTTTCATGCTAAAGGATGCAAAAAAGGAAAAGCAAGTTAAATAAGACTGATAGATGATGTTGATAGGACTACAAATAATTTATATGTTTTGAATTAGATAAAGAAGGATAGGTGTTTTATGAGTCAAGTGGATGAGAATTGGATTTGGCATAGAAGAATGGGACATCTAAACTTTGAACACTTAGTAAAGATAAGTACTAAGAAATTATTTAAGAACATGCCTAAGATCACTAACCCTACAAACACCCTATTTAAGGCATGTTGACATGGAAAATAGATAAGAATAAGGTTCAAGACAAAATAATACTCAAATATAAAACCTTTACAGTTGATTCATATAAAGTTATGTGGTCCAACTAGAATTCAAAGTATTAAAGGTGAAAGTTACTTCATGATTATTATTGATTATTACATTAGAATGACTTGGGTTGCTTTTTTGAAGGAAAAATATGAGTCTATAGATAAGTTCAATAAGTTCAAGGTTATATTTGAGAATGAGATGAACATAAAAATCAAGTGTCTAAGAATTGATAGAGGAGGAGAATTCTATTCAAATGATTTTGATGAATTTTATAAGGAACATGGAATCAAGAGATAGTTTTTGATGGCAAGAACACCACAACAGAATGATGTGGTAGAAAGGAAAAACATGACTATTCAGGAAATGGCTAGGAAAATATTAATTGAGTCCAAATTATTTGATATATTTTATATAGAGGTTTTATACACAATATTACATATTATAAACAAAGGTCAAATTAGAATAAATAGTAATAAGACCCCCTATTAACTATGAAAAGGCAAACCAACCTTAGTGGAATACTTTAGAGTGTTTGGAATAATGTTTTTCATCAAGAGAGATGAAGAAGATCTAGGAAAGTTTGATTCAAGGGCTAATAAGGGCATCTTTATTGGATAATCTTTAGTTAGTTTTGCATATATATGCTACAACAAGATACTATAGAAGACTATAGAGAGTATACATGTGAGAGTGGATAAAACCAAATCTAAGAAGGTTAGCACATAACCAAGAGTTCCTTAACCTCAAGGAAGAAGAAAAACATTAGAAGAAGAAGAAAGGAAAGAAGAAGAAGAAGAATAGGAAGATACAAGGGCACCTTCCATATTCATTCATAAATATTATTAATAAATTCAAATCATCGATGATATTAATGTTGGAGTACAAACTAGGAGAAGACTTATGAATACATCAAAAAATGTAAAATTCTCTCTATTTTCAAAGATAAAACCAATTTTTTTTTTAAGAATCTAGAAGTGATAAGCTTTGGGTGAATGCTATGGAGGAAGAGGTAAATCATATTGATAAAAATGATACTTAGGAACTTATTCCCAATCCTAAGGACAAGAATGTGATTAGAAACAAATGGGGTTTTGGGAACAAATTGAAAGAAGATGGTCAGGTCACAAGAAATAAAGAAAGGCTAGTATGTAAAGGCTATGCTCAAGTAGAAAGTGTTGAATTTGAAGAAAGTTTTTCACCTATGGAAAGACTAAAATCCATAAGACTATTATTGGCATATGTTGGTTTCCATAATTTCAAAATGTATCAGATGGATGTAAAGTCTACATTTATTAATGGAAATTTAGAAGAAGATGTGTATGTAGATAAACTTGAAGGTTTATCTTACTCAATAATTAAGGACTATATCTATATATTGAAGAAACCATTATATGGTCTAAAGCAATCCCATAGAGCATGGTATGCAAGACTTGACAAATACTTACTTGATCAGATGTTGCTAATATAAACCTTTACATAAAAATAGAAGGTTAGAATTAATTAATTATATTTGTGTATGTTGATGATATTATCTTTATTAGTGACTATGACAAAATGTCTAAGGAATTTGTAAAAGTAATGCATTGAAAATTTGAGATGTCTGTATTAGGGTAACTATCATTTTTTCTTGGATTGTAAGTAGTTTAGTTAGATAAGGGATATTCATCTCTCAATCTAAGTACATTAAGGAAATATTAAATTAGTTTGATATGAAAGACTATAAATTAGTTAGTACTTTAATGATAACAAGTTACAAGTTGAGTCAAGAAGATAAGTCATCAGAAGTTAGTCAAACCTTGTATAGACATATGATTGGAAGTCTATTGTATACTACTGTGTCAAGACCTAATATCATGTAGGTATTAGGTTTAGTGGCCATATTTTACACATTACTAAAAGAGACACACTTACAAGCAGTCAAGAGGATATTCAGATATCTCAAACTTACTATGGACTTTGGTTTGTGATACTCAAAAGGTAAGGATTTCACTTTAATAACATATAATGATGCATATTGGGTCGGTAGCATTGATGAAAGAAAGAGAACAAGTGTTGGTTCATTATTTCTTGGAAAGAGTCTTATGTTATGGTTGAGAAAGAAAAAACCATTAGTTTCCTTTTTCATAGTTAAATCTGAGTACATAACAATAGCATCATGTTGCACATAGGTTTTATGGATGAAACATACTTTGAGTGACTTTAAAATTAATAATGACAATCCAATTTATATATTTTATGATAATACTAATGACATTAACATCTCTAAGAATCAATTCATGCATTCCAAGAACAAGAATATTCCAATCAATTATCATTTTCTAAGGGAGCATGTAGTTGATCAGATTATAAAAAAGGAGTATGTAACCACAACATAACAAGTTACAAACTTTTTTACAAAGCCTCTTCTAAGGAAAAAATTGAGTTCTTAAGGAAATAATTATGATTAAATCCTTCTGTTAGTCACTAAGAAAGGTATATATTGAGTGGGAGCTAACCTGTGTATATTTTATCTCTGAGGATTAAGAGTCAAGAGTTTATGACAATCAAAAGATGTTCAAGTGGCAGTGAGTAGTATCTTGTAGTTTTATAAGGAGAAGTATATGGAATTATCATTAGGTAAATGAAGATGGATATTATCATTTTTGAACAAGTGTCACTTTGTTTGGGATCAAATATATTTTAGGTTGTGCAACCCTTTGCCATTGATGTTAAAGTCAAGCTAATTTTTTCAAGGAGAAATAGTGTAGAAGTAGAGATATTTGTATAAGGGAGATAAATAGAAAGTTATGTAACTATTATCTAGTTTCCTTTGGTGAATAAATGATATGGGAAAGATTAAATTGAGGTAAATTTATAGTGTAAAGGTATGTTTATTGAATGATAAAATTTGCTCAGGTCATTAGCTTATGAAGTTTTGCCATCAATGACAAAGGGAGATTTTGTTGAGATGTTGTCATTGATGTAAAAGGGTTTACTATTCATAAAGAATGTGGTCATTGATGTCAAGTAATTTCTTATAATAAAATTCCATAGTTTATGTAGAGTCTATATCTATTGACTGAGTCTGTATCTTACCATAAAATTTGTTTGGAATTTTTGTTGATAAGAGTCTATAGGTTTTGTGGGGTCTGTAGCTACTGACTAATTATATTGCTTTCCATGATTTTTTTTAGTGAAGTAGACAATTGGCCAAGAGACGTGTTATCTATATTTTAAATCATATGGAGTCATAGAAATAGATTGTAGAATTCATTCAGACTAAAGACCATTGAATAAGTTATTTTGTGTGAAGAAAGGTGATCTAAGGATTATGAAGAATAAGATCGTATTAACTATAATTAATAAATAAGTTTGATCAAATGATTTATTTGAAATATATATAAGTATGTTTTTTCCATAAAAATTTCATTTCACTTAGGCCAACCTATGTAATTAATATTTTATATAAGCTAATGTGAATTATGTTTTCAAAAGAGAATAAATTATTATATAGCTGACTATAGTGTTTTGTTTGGCCAACTTTCAATAGGTTTTTGATCATTATCTTGTATATAAAAAAGATAAAATTATCTTTTTAAAGGGTGAGAAAAGGAGGATAATTATTATAAAATCACTAAGGAGCATATAAAATGTCTATTGACGAACAGATGGCCATAAAGGCATGAGTATGAAAACATAAAATGAGCCATAGGAAGATTATTCTGAGAGTATACAAAATCAACTAAAAGAGATGAGTAGAGAAGGATTAGAGGATAGATTATTTGAAAATAAAGATTAAATAAAGAGAGCCTAATGTGTTTATTTGATTGATAAGTAAAAAATTAGTAGAATAAATCTATGATTGATAAGTAGAAAAATAACAAAATAAATCTAATATTGATAAGCAGAGAAAGCAAAATTGTACCATCATTTGTTGATAAAAGAAATTGAGAAAGGTGGATGATTTGAAATAACTAAGTTGGTGCTTGGAAAATGGGGTTGAATCCTCCTGTATATTGGTTTCTACAAATAAATAATTTGATGCTCCCTATAAAGTTGGTGCTTGCTAAATCTTTTTATCAATTTAGTGTTTGACTATTTGGGGTTGGTTTTGCAAGTTGAGTTGGTACTTAGTAATATTTTTGACTAATTGTATATCTGACTTAGGACTTGTAGTCCATGTAATGATTAATGTGGTTTTTTTCCTTTAAGGGTTTCCCACATATATCATGTGTTATGTCTTTATGTTCTTTGTTATGGTTTGATTGCTCTATGGATTTTTCATTATTGGTTGACTAACGAAATAAAGAACTTAAAGAAATTTTTAAGAGCTCATTGATTCATCCCCCCTCTTAGTGGTTATGATCAAAATATATTTTTACCAATTTATATTCCTAGGACAATGATCCTTGCCCTGTTTATCAAATTTTTAAACTAGTTTCTTCTAATTACTCTATTTTCAACATCATTTACTGAAGTACATGATTATTTTTCTTTTGATTGAGATCCAACCAATAAAATATTCAATTTTTCCATACTACCATTAAGGAGACATAATAGGCTAACCAAAAACTATTTGGGTCATTTTTGTATCCCCATTTATTTGTAACTCATGCAAAATTTAGTAGAAAGTGGGAATAAATTTATTTCTTCTAATTATAATAAGTGACCTTTTTATTCTTTGAAAACCCATTGTTTCAACCAAATGTATCACCATACCTTCTCAAATAGGTTCAAAATGTAGACATCAAATTTTTATCACTGTTGTGCTAAAACTTAAAATCTAAATGACATTTTGCAATAATGCATAATCTCAACCAAAATCACTGAAATGCTCTAATTTTTTTGCACATATCATGTGTAGGTGCTAATTTACACTCATGTATCCCTGAATGGGGAAATGAATTTTATGAAATCATTATCTTCTTCCAATTCATTTCATTTTAAGTTTATGACCAAGAAGATTATCATTTTATACCATTTAAATGCTCTAATTCATTTGCACACATCACATGCAAGTAATGATTTACGCTTATGTATCCTTGAATAGGGAAATACATCATTATCAACTATTATCTTCTTATGATCTAACTCTATTCAAATTAAGACCAAGTAAATTTCCATTTCTGACCATTTTGATTAAACATGCAACCAATTTCCAAGAACTATAAAATACTAAGTAAAGTCATTAAGCAAACCAAATCAGATTAAGAGCTAAAGTGGAAAATCCTTGGAAAGTTATTGAATATATATTATTTGAAATTTATAATTAAAAATATATGTGATATGACATCACCCATGACATCATAAAAATGGTGTCAAGCACTAGGAATTAATGGAGATAAATATAAAGTTTAAGGTCATCCATGCTTTATTAATACTCCCTTGTTCCAAAATATTAATTAATTTATCCTCCAAAATTGAATTAATCCTTGGCCACATATCTTGATCTCAGGGTGGATGGTCATGGTTGATTCTCAACATTTATATAAAAGTACAAATAAATGAGCCACCATAAACAAAAAATAATATTTTTAGTGTAAACAACCTATGCATAAATATTTCTACAAGAGCTTCTCTAATTCCTCCAAATTGATCAATCAAGGAGCCAAATCCATTGGTGTTAGAAGAGATGATGGAATCACTTTTCAAACCTCATTAACTAAGACTTGGAGTACCAAATTTGGGCATAAACATATTTATGGACTGTATTTAAAGGAGAAACACTTTAGGAGGGTATTTATTATATTAATTTCCACATTTTTTTCATAATTTCATTGATATCATCCCTCAATTATTGTTTGTCCTTAATAACTAATGAACTAACCTAATTTTTAATCTTGATATACAATAATAATCATCATTATTCTAAAGTTCATCAAAATAAGAATTTAATTCACTTGTATAAGTAAAAGTAGAAGTATCATTTTCATGCTCACTAAGAGAGAGAGAGAGAGAGAGAGAGAGAGAGAGAGAGAGAGAGAGAGAGAGAGAGAGAGAGAGAGAGAGAGAGAGAGAGAGAGAGAGAGAGAGAGAGAGAGAGAGAGAGAGAGAGAGAGAGAGAGAGAGAGAGAGAGAGAGAGAGAGAGAGAGAATATTTTAATTTTTTACTACTATGAAATATATCATCATGTGTGGACGTAACATAGTGATTTTATTCACTATCTATGTGTCGAGTGCATGAATGATTATTAATTTCAACCTTGGAGTGAAGGGTAGAAGAATTAAAAATCATGTTTTTATTTGGCATATTATGACATGTAGGAGAAGAGTTAGAGACATTTGCATATCAATATTTTACAAATAATCATTGAATTGATCTTGACATGTAAAAAAAGTGATAAAATAATTTCATCTACTTAGGTTTTTGAATTATTAAAGGTTTTAATATTACTTATACATTTTTTTTCAAATTTTATTAAGAAGGGTAAAGAATATATAATTATATTTTCTATGTTACTTGAATCATGCAAAAGCTGATTTTATGTATTGCACTTATATTAATTTAATTTGAACAAGGAAGTAGTAAAAGTAGATGAAAATATATGATCACATTGTAATAAATCACTAAAAATAATAGGTTCTTTTGGAATTATATTGTTAGTTATATTTTGTGGTGTAAAAGAAGATGGAGAGGAAAGAGAAGAAAATGCATCTAGTATATCTTCATCAAAAATTTCATTGTCATGCTCATAGTAATTATCATATCCATAATTAAAAAAATAGTCATCATAATCATTATATATTAAATAATTATCATGTTTGAATGTGTAATCTTGAAAATTTATCCATTCATTATTATAATTATGAGAAAAAATTTAGAAACTCATCAATTGGGTGAGGGGTAAGAGGCTTCTTGGATGTCGTTCTAAACATGCAAAAGAAGATAATGTAAATAATGAATAACAAGAAAAAATTAATTATAATGTAATATAATATATGTATATGTGAAATTATGGGGAATATTCAACCCAATGTGCAGGAAAAATTAGGATTGTACTTGAAACCCTAATTGCTAGTATTTGGATGTATATGGACCTAATATGTATATCTATGGTTTGATGAGGGTTTTTATGGATAAAATAAAATTATATTAAATTAATTAAACCATAATATAGGATTAATTTTAATGATCTATGTTTTTCCAAAAATTAGGAAAAAATAGAAGTTTATAACCCTAATTTAGTACACAATAACTGAAGAAGGTAAACCCTAGTCTAAACAAGAGTTTTAAGAAATATTTGAAGTAAGTCACGTTGACCAAATGTTTTAACTATTTAATAATTAATACATGTAAATACTATGTTCTTAAAGGGTTGAGTATATAAATAACTTGGAATGAAAATATGAAATAAATGATTTGATAAGCCTTTCCAAAATAGAAAATATGTAAAAAAAGTGTACTTATCTAGACCAAAACAAGTATTTCTATGAATTATGAGTCTAAAAAAAGCTTGAGAATCAGTTAGACATCTTTCATTTTATGTTTTTTTTTCAAATAAAACTTTAAATAGTAGTTCCCTTATGAAGATAATAGTTCCATGTGGCACTAGTGTCTAATTATGGTGCTAGTGTCCTTAGAAGAGTTGTCTAAAATTTTTAGGAATGTTATGGGAAAGTTTGAGGGACCTCTAAGTGATTTTGTGACTTTTATAAGTTTTCTAGTGTCATTATTTTTCTTGAATATTTTAAAAAACCCTAATCAATACCTACACACATGAAATAACAACCAGATCAAATTCCAAATAAAAGGGAAAATGGGTTGTGGGATATTATGATCATGTAGAGAAGAATATCTATTGTATTATCCATTTATTACATTAAACTCAATTCTATGGGTCTCATATCACATGTAATTATCATTTAGGTAATGTGCATAATCAATGCACATGGTATGAAAGAATTAATTTCTCTTAGGCCCTTATTTGATTAAGTATTCAAGTCTAGATGTGATAGTTGAATAATGTCCAGTGTATTAGGCTATAATATTAATTGATTTAATGTAATTATTTACTAAGATAGTAATTATCAGATGTAAAATGAATTTTGAGCCTCTTTATATAGAAGGAACTTTGAATTGAATGTAGGATGTTAAATTATGGTCAATAAGTTGCAAACGAGGGATAAAACATAAGATAAGGCTCAAGGTAGGGTGAGGACCCAAAACATGTGATAAAATGACCATTGGAAACTATTTCCATAATTGGACATTAGAGATACATGGTGCTACTATCCAAATAATGGCACTAATGTCATGAGGCCTAAAAACATAGTTAAGAATAGACATGATAGGTTATGGGTAATTATGACTGGGAGGAGATGACTCGAGACTAATGGAGGTGAAAAAAATAAGGAAAATAACACACAAGAAAGATAAAAATACCCAAAATGACCATATAAACAAAAGATATATTCATCACTAATACCTTCATGTAAAAGATCAACTTAAGACATAATAATTTTGGTTGCTTGACCTAATTAGGGTTTATATAGTAATAATCCATTTTAGGAATAAATCTAAATATGGAAGTTTTAAATTTGAGTCTAAGTACAAATTTTATCTCATAGACCAAATAATATGGAGTGGATCTAGTGGGTGTGTATATGCTCATGTGATAATCCCATAGTACATAAATAATTTGGTTGTGTCAATCATCAATGAATTTAGTGACTATCTTACTCAAGATTTTATTTATTGTTTGATTTGTAGATTTAGCCTATCCATTTCCATATGGTTAATACATAGTATAAAATGTATGTCAAATCCTATATTTAGTACATAAACTTTTGATGTTTTTATTCTTGAAATATGAATTATTATCTATAATGATAGCTTAGGGAATCCTAAATTTATATGATATTTATCATGAAAATATGACATATATCCTATCCTTTAGTAAAATATAAATTTATAACCTTGACCCAATTATTGAAATATTAATTAGATTAAACTATAAAATTATACCTACCTACTATTTATATATTTATTTTTCCTACCAAATCAAATTCCAAAAGTGTGAATGGCCAACATGAAATGATAGGATGAAATTGGTGTCAAGGTACATGGTTGATATTGTTGTGTCTTTTAAATTTATCACATATTTTTTCATATTCCTAACAGTAACATTCTATGGTAGGCTAATAATAACCTAATCAAATAAATTTGTATGACATTTCTTTTCTGCTAAATGTCTGCCATACTAACTTTCATGTACCTATTATATTTATAACTTATCCTCATAAAAATAAAATAAGTGGAGGAATTATCCATCAAATTACTAATAAAATAATTACCCCCCAATAATGACATATTGATATACATCTCTTTGTAGTTTTTCTTATCATTTATAGTAAAAGTAATATTTTTATATTTGTATATTTAATTTATGATTGATGGAATTTAATCTAACCAAATAAAACTATTGAGTAAAGAAAATGGGTAGTCAAATAATAATTTAAATACACATTTAATTTAAAATTAATGTATAAAGGCAATTAGGGTTTTGGCTAAAAGTATAGAAAAAATGAGAAATTTACCTATTTCTGGATAATGTAGAGTCAAATGTGACTAAGTATGAATGTCATGACTATTATAGACAACTTCATGGATGTATAAAATCGGACTATACTACCTTTACCTATTGAGGTGTTTCTTTCCATGCTATTATTATATTAAAAATGTAAAATACAAATCTATATAGATCTTCCTATAGGTTTGTTTTATCCTATAATGGATGTCAGATCACATGATTTAGATTATATTTATAGTTTATTTTATTAAATCCATAGTGAATTCCTACACACAACCCAAATGGAGATCAAATATAAAAAGTGGGAAAATGGGGAAGTGGGAATGGTTGATCTAGAATTCTTCTTATATATCCCTAAAATTGGGATCTAATACTGATGTAGTTCTCCCTCTAATGTGTTTGTACTTTTAGATAATATGTGATGTGAATCTAAATTATCTACACATATGAGCTCTACTTGATCCAATCATACAATTTAGATGTAGCAATATGAACTTTAGATAAAACATGGATGTAATATTAGTTGTGTTATGATTTTACTTTATTATAACAGTGCTAAAATAGATAAGTGATAGATTTAAAATGCCTTAGAAACCCAATTAAATATAATAATCCTAATTTTAAAATTTCAAGATCATTTATGTACCAAGTGACTCATATAAGGGTGAAATGGTCATAAAAAGAGACTTAAAAGAAACATACCTCAATATTTTTTTTGAAATGTAAGATGGACAAGGTTAGACCCATTGAATAACTAGATGAGTGGCTAGTATAACTATGGAATTTTAATCTAAAATATAAAAAATAATAGAATGAAAGAGGAAAAATACCAAGGATTCATATGAATCAGCTAGGTAATGACATGGAAGAATAAACATTCAGTAAATATAATGAAATCTACATAAAAGAATAAGAGAGTAGATACAAAACTATAAACAACACACAATAATGGCATCATAATTTGTCATTATAATATTCTAAATGTAAAATTCACACAAGATATAATAATTTTTTTCTTGACCATATTTATGTTTATATATTTTTTCCCTTTTATTCTATTAATGCAATAAAATGAAAGTACTAGAGTAAAAGTAAGAAAGTCCTACTTATATGTGATTTATTGTAGATGGTTATTCCATGCGTTAGATGTAACCAAAAAATGTAGGGAATAAATGATATATTATATTTTTTATTCTTTTCTAGAGAATTGGACAAGAGTTTGAGTGATGCCTATAGAGATGAATCCATGATATGGATTACTTGTGTTGAATTTGAGTAAAAATTTATCATATGGGGAGTCAAATTATGAATTCTCCTAATCGTTTATTAGTAAATATTTGCCTATAATTTAAAATATATTTGAATACATCAAATCACAACCCAATATATTGGGAAATGGTTAAAACTATTTTAATCAACCACTACAGATGACTATAATATTCATTATGATGAAAAATTAGTGAAAAAGATGGAAAATTAATAGGTTTAAAGTGGGTATGGTGTATAAAAAATAGATAATGGCATGATTTTCCATTCCTTATATATAATATGCTACAAAAAATGGGAGATGAGAACATATGCCACACAACATGCCCCCAATATAATAACTAAGTTATATAATCTAAGTAAAAAGTCTAAATTATAAGTAATAATATGGTGTTTATGTGGACATACATTTTGTACATGTCACATTATCATAAATTATTTAAACACTAATAAAAATTAAATATAATGTGATCATTTCCCATGTATGTGATCTACTTCTAGTGCCATATGTAAGAACTATGTAAAAATTTCATGACTACCTAAGAAAATGTCGTAAAAAATTGTGATAACTTGTAACAACCTAAAATAACTATCCTATGTGAATTTGGAAAATAATACCCTATTTGGAAATCAGGTACATATTTTTTATTCCAAATGGATCAGACCTATTTAAGTCATAATATTTTGATCTAATTTTAAATACACTAATTTTTTTGGGTATTTGTGTCAATATTGCCAAATATTTTCTATACTATGTTGAAAATTATGTATATTTTGGGGAAAACATGATGTAAAAAGAATAAATTTGTATATTGAAGAATATTTATCCTTAACTAAAGATGTTATAATTAAATTAAATTATGTTCTAAGCCAGCATATGATGTATAGTAAGTGTTTACTAAGATAGCTTACTTTTGTGATATGAGTTAGTAGGAATAATATTTATATATGCCTTAGTGAAAGGGATGAAACTAACATAAAATTTTAAAAAAATATATATTTATGTCTTATAGAGTGATATTTTTTGTGATTTTATAAATTATATTAGTGATATTTCTTAGTATATCTCTAGCTAACTTAGATTTTATAGACATTGCAATGAAGAATTTTTATGAATAATTTTTTTTAGGAAATTAGAGTATAAACAATTTATGGGTTGAAAATAATATTGAGATATAATTTATATAAAGGAAACAAAACCCATATTTTATAAAAAAATAAATGGTACTAAAAGAGTTTTATGTTTTGTAATATATCAACCATTTACTTGAAGAAATCTAGTTTAGATAATGTTGGGCCAATACCTTAGGAGTATGGCATAGGTAAAAGTACCTATATAATTTTTTTAATTCAAAATTTTAAATCATTATAAAAAGTGGAAATAGTGAAATTTAGATCTGAATTACAAGAATACTCTATAAGAAAATGATTTTGTGTAGCTGATTTGAGGATGTGAGTCTTTAAGTTAGGTAGATATGGAGATCAGATTGGTAAATAATGAAAAAACTCCTAATATTCTTTGGAAAAATGAAATTAATTTAGGGTAATATTTATTAATTTTATTTAATTAAAAAAATTTCTTTTATCCTCATGGCCACTTCATAAATAATCCAATTGTGTTTGTGCTTGGGGTGGCCCTATCCTAGTGATGTTGTCTGAGTAATTTATGAGTCTGTGATAGTAAAAAAAATTGAATATATTTTATCAAAATTTGTGAAAATAAGAGATAATTTCCTAAATGTGAAAAACTAATATGTAAAACTATAATGCTATAGACATTAAATAAATGACACAAATTGATTGAAACTTGTTACATTTACAAATATGTTAAAACTGAAAAATACCAAATAAATTTACCTTAGCTAAAAAAAATGGAAAGACAGACTATGACTAAGACTAAAAGTGTATGGCTATGTTGAATTACTATGGATCTAAAACATGGTTTTACTAGATATTTGGATAAGACCATTGGATTTAGATATGGGTGTAGTATATTGGTTTCCTTAGGGAGTGTTGGCATATATTAGGTGTTAGATGTCTAAAATTAAAATGACATGTTTTCCTTCAACCATGTGATATATTTGACTATGTGAGAGCCTTCAATCCATCATGAAAACCATTATATATCTTATCATTCACTTATAACCCTAGATCAATAGATAAAGACGTAAAATGTGATCATGAGATAAAAAATGTTAGTGGTTGAAGTTATGCCTTACCTCGAAACCCCATGTGTTGATCACTATATACACACTAATACATTGAATGGGGATTAAACTCCATTTATTTATCCCATGATATGGTGGTGTGTGTGATAACACTAGTGAAAAATGCTAAATTTTGGTACTATCTTGATGTGATTAATTACTTCAATAATTACTTGTGACCTTGGAGGTGAATATGTGTAGTTAGATGTTATAGTGATTTTCCATGTGTGATCCTCTTGTGTGCAAATTTGTATGAAATATGGATTTATAGTGATATTTTGGGAATTAATTTGGATCAGGCTTGATAAAATTTTAATGTGACTCATTAAATTAATTTGAAGTTGTAAAACTAATCATTATTTTGTAAGAGGATGTTGCTAGCAAAAGTGGACATAATTGGGGATTAGGATTATCTAGATAGGGAAGCCTTGTCTAGAGGGTAAGAACAACTAAGCATAAATTGGGGATCATTCTCAAAATGAATTAAAGCTATTTATAATTTTGAATATAGATATTTGTAGACACTCCTTTTTAGCCACTTTTGTGTCTAAACAAACATCAAACTTATTTTAAGAAAGTAATGCACAATTAAGCCTAGAAATCACTAAACATCCCAAATTCATTCACACATTAGATGTAAATGATTATAAATACATCAAGGTATCCCTATTTGGGAAAATATCATGTACACATTGATAAAATCTCATGGATTAATCCCCAATCAACTTATAGCTAAACAAACTAATATTTTTGACTAATTAAGTGGGGCACTTAACCCAATTCTTGAAATGACCAAAACACTAATCAAAATTAATTAACCAAAAAAAACAAAATTAAATGCTTAAGTGAAAAATCCATGTGGAATTAGTGAAATATAAATTATAAAAAGGATTTTTTAATAAATATGGGGTCATGATGATGTCATCATCCTCAAAGTTAATAATTTAAAAATATCAACATAAATGCCATACAAATTAGAAATGTTAATCTGTGCCTCCATAAATGTATAATTAAATACATATTTATATGTATTTGGATTCTTAACCTTAACCCTAGCCGAAGTACACATGGGTTAGAGTTAGTTGAAAAGATATAAATACAAGTGTCATGACCATATTAACAAAAGCTTTTGTGTGCAAACAAATAATGCCAAATTATTTCTAGAAAGCTTCATTTTCAACATAAGCCAAGATCCAAGTACTAAGGAAACAAGAATAGGTGATTCCCATAAGGCATTGGCATCATCAAAAAACATTTTTTCACCATATTAATCACCAACATTCTCTCCCATCGGTCACAAGATAGAGTCACTTTAAGAATGTAAATGGTGTTTTTGTCTTTTATTAGTACATTTACTTGTTTTGTTGTCATTTCTCACCCTAGTACCTAGGATTAGAATACTAGTTGTCATTGATTTTTTTGGTTTAATCCACTAAAAAAAGAAAATAACATTGTATCCATGATCCTATATTATATATTGTCATGCATAATGGAATTAGCACACCACATTCATCCTAGGAACATCTTGAGACCCTTCAAAATCAAGAAAAGCTCATCAGTGACCTTGTTTTTAGTTTTAATTTATTTATTTATTTATTTTTTGTGGTTTATTGTAGAAGCATGAATTCATCCACTTTGTATCAATGAATTAAAAAGTAAAAATAGTGAAATCATTGCTAGAATGTGAAAAATTGCTATATAAAAGTGTGAAATTATCTTTGTCTCAACCCTGCTCTATAGAACTATGAATTTGAAGCTTTATTATATAAAAATGTCAAGGCAAATTGTGAATTAATTCTATAGCTTTTCATTTATTTCTAAATTTTTCTACAAAATCATGAATTAGGAGAAATTAATAATGAAATTGTGTAATAGAATCATGAAATAATCCTCTTTGTTTTTGTGTTTTTTTATAGGGTTTATAAATAGTGACATCATTAGGAAAAAGTGAAATCATCAAAATAAATAGTGAAATTATCATGAAAAAATGAAATAATTGATATAAAATAGTGAAATCATCTAAAAATATATTGAATTCATCTAAACCAGTTGTGAAATTATAGGCAAAAAGCACAAAATCATCTTATGTTTCTATTTTTTGACAAGTTTCTAGAAAAGTGTGACATCAATACACAACATTAAAATTTCCAAAACAATTTATGAAATCATCCATTTAAATAACTCAATCATTTTCCATAACAGTGAAATCACATAACTAAATAGTGAAATCATACAACTAAATAATGAAATTATTGAGATTAATAGTGAAAATATCTTGGAACATCTAAATCATCCATTGTAAGTTGTGTGTGTTTTCTAATGTTTTCTATCTTCATTAGTCTAACAATTTTGTATTTTACCTTTACTTTGTAACTATGAAATCATTCTAGAGATAAATATATTCATGGTTTTTAAGCTAATTTTATAGGTTTCCTTCACTATCTTAGCCTAAGAAAATTTCTAAAAAGTGTTTGTAGGTTTTATATAGTGAAGATAAACCATATTAAATTCCAAAATCACTCCATCACATTTGAAATTTGGTGTTTTATAAATCTTATTCACATTTACATTTCGTGTTTTACTTTCAATTCTACATTTCCTTTTTTAGAATTATTTGGTGAAATCACACATATGCTCTACCCTATTTAGGGTGACTTATAAATTTTACTAATTTTTTTGTTTATTATATCTTGGATTTCAAGTTGCATATGCTCTCTCCTCATTTTATTAAATGTGGGTGACTCAGAAATGACTATCTCTTTACTTTTATTTTTGGCTTCAGGAGTAGGAGTTTATAACCTCCTATAAAGTTATTTAAGGATGTGTTGACCTAGGGTTTCATCTCCCAAAATCATACCAACCCTACTTATCCAATTGGGTATACAAATTGGGCATGCATTTTGATTGGAGAGTGGCTTAGCAATTAACCTGATAATTCAAAAGAATCCCTAGATCATGTAGTGGTATAAACATCACACTCTACTAATAAATTGATTTATGGAGTGGTTATGAAAGGGAAAACACCATTTCATAACAAGATAGATGGTTTAATCTAAGTAAAATAAATTTTTTTGTGCCTAATTGTTTTTAAGCATTTATAGACCATCTAGAAAAGTCAATTTAAAAAAATTAGATTAATTGACCCCACTTGTCATTAATTATCCTCCCCATATCAAGTTGATTTTGTGCTATAATTTCCATTCCATGTAAAATTTCTTGAGATATAGAGTTGGGATAATCACTCTACTTAATGTGCTCTCTCTTTATTATATTAATAAATTAATTCCTCTCACAAATGGGTATATTGACAAAAGTTGGGTGGCTACTATGCAAACCTTATATAAATTATTAAGATATTAATGTATGTTTTGTGAATATTATATTTTGTAATTAATTCCAAAACCCATTAATGAAAATAAAAAATTCCAAATACCAAAACACTTGATATGTATACCATTCACTTCAATAAGTGTTATGTTGCCTAATTTGGTGAGACAATTTAACTTAAACCAAATATTTGTAGAAGACATTTGTGCCTTAATTTATAAAAGTGTGGTTAAAATATCAATTTTAGTCAAAAAAATTACTAATTTGAAAATCCAAGTCTTGTAAACCAAATTTTAATCCATATTTCAAAGTTAATATCTAAAGATGATTGGTTTATGCTTGAGTGTTTCCTATAACTTGGGTATGGTTTATTCACCTTTTTGTGTTTATATTATGTAAATTAGATCAATTTTTGTTTAGATGAATACCTTAACCTATAAAATGTTCCATTTTCACCAAGACTATGTTTTACCTATTTTTCAAGTTTCACATAGACCAAGTGTGCCTTTTATTTCAAATCATGAGCCTTAGACCTAAGGGTAGTTCCAAATTCATGTGTGTAGATAGACCAAGCTTATTTCTAAAGTTTCATGTGCCTAATTTATTTTACAAGTTCATATTATGATACCAAGTTTATTTCCAAGACCTATTTATAAATTTAAGGTGTCAAGATCAACTTTTCATGTGCCCAGACTGAGCTTGTGTCAAATACCTAGTTTAAATTTTATGTGCCTAGATCTAGACCTAGATCTAGTTTATTTTCAATTTAAGTTTCAAATATTTATGTGCCTAGATTAAATTAGAATTTGTATTTCATGATTCAATTTTTCTTAGAACTTTTTCCAAGAGCAAATCCAAAATTTCATTTTTGACCATTTGTTCCAAATATTTTGAGTGTTTTAGTGATAAGATTAGACCAAATATTAATTTTTACCTTTTTAAGAGAAATCATGGTAAGCCAAGTTAAAAATTTTGATACATTAAATCAATAATTCTCAAATTCAAACATTATGGATTTAACCATGCCTTGATATACATATAATAGAGCTATGTATAATCTAGCTTATGTGAACATTATTACAAGTGATCCCTTTGACTATGAACCTGAAGGTGATAATAGATAGTAAAACATATGAGATAGATCCATATCCAACATATGTATCCCATTAAATAAGTCAAGAGAATGACCAAATCAAAAAATACAATGCAAAAACAATTCTTTATTCAGGGAAAGAATAAGACCCCTTTGCACAATACAATACCAACATGCTACCTAGTATGAAAATGGTTAAACAAAAACAACCATATTATGTGAAAACATTGTCTAGTGATAGTTATGATCCATAACTATTTTATTTTCATAATTTATAACATAAATATGAGATTATTATTATAGTGGTTAAATTTAGTTCTAAAATCCCATTAGATTCTCCATATGAAAGTCTACTTTGGTTAGTTAGGGAACCCAGTCATGCACCTCTTGTCCAAAAATTTGATCAGGTTTCTACTAGTCAAAATTAGGAATTTTTACTCATGAAAATAAAATAATTATGGATCATAATTATCACTATACTAAGACCCCTTTTCACAATACAATACCAACATGCTACCTAGTATGAAAATGGTTAAACAAGAACAACCATATTATGTGAAAACACCGTCTCATGCTAATTATGATCCATACTTATTTAAATATCATATTTTAGAACATAAATATGAGATTATTGTTAGATTGGTTAAATTTAGTTCTAAAATCTCATTATATTATCCATAAGAAAGTATACTTTGGTTAGTTAGGGAACTTAGTCATGCACCTCTTGTCCAAACATTTGATCAAGTTTTTACTAGTCAAAATTAGGCATTTGTACTCATGACAATCAAATAAGTATGGATCATACTTATTTAATTGTCATATTTTATAAAATAAATATGAGATTATTTTTAAGAGTGGTTAAATTCAGTTCTAAACTCCCATTCGATTCTCCATAAGAAATTCTACTTTGGTTAGTTAGGGAACCTAGTCATGCACCTCTTGTCCAAACATTTGATCAGGTTTCTACTAGTCAAAATTAGGCATGTGTACTCATGCCTAACCAAGAAATTGTTACATTTTATAAGGGAAAAGGTTAAAGTGATGACCAATTTGTGAAACTACAATAGGCCTAACAAAGCTACATTTAACTAGTGAGAAATTTTAATGCCATAACATCTTTAGAATTCCTTATTCAACATGTTTTATCCAATCCACACTAAGTATAATCCAATGTACCAAGAAAAACTACAAAAAATAATTATTAATAAATCCACCCTTAAAGTACATCAATTATATCATAAAAATACAGGCAAGTACATCTAATTTTTAAGAAGAGACTATCCTTCTTCAACCATCTACTTCCTTAAATGTGCATCAAGGAGAAGTAATCAACCATCATCAAGTACCTCACCATAGCAGGAAGTAACAAATTTTCCACCTCAGTAGGTTTAGACCAACATGAAACCACAAAAAGTGGAAAATTAACCACCTCAAACATTATATATTCACTAATGTCTTATGTCCAATCAACAATAATTTACTAGCCAACAACAAGTGCCTAACCACTAATAATTTTTTAACCAATAAAACGTGTCTAACATATAATGAATTTATACTAGGAAATAGTTACCTCTTACCTAAAATATACCCTATCCACTATATGTACCTAATACATAACAATTTATTTAATACACTTTCAACCAATAAAAAATACATCAAGGTTTGACTAGCCATCAACAAGTTCCCTTTATAAACCCAAGCCACATAGTTTGTTCCCCAACACTAAATACCTATATTAAGGCCATAGGTCCATCCAAATAAAATACACATTACCAATCTTCACCCTAATGTTCATCAATAACAACTACCACACTAATAATATAACCCTAACTAGTGGATTCATATTCCTGGTCAATCAACCAACCAAATAAAAAATTCCTCAATCCTCCATTACTCCATTATACCTAGGTCAAGGTAATACACATTGGATTTCCCAACCCAAATAATATCCATTCATACCATACTCATTCCTATCCAAATAAATGTAAAATGTAAAGTATGCAATTTTAATTTTTCAAACATGAAAGTAGTCAAAAAAGTTTAAATTGAATAAAATATGCTCATGCCCTTTCAACATGGTCTATCTTCAAACACCATTCCCTCCATGTATTGATATTCTAAATTTTAAAAAATAAAAAGTCAAAGGTGACCCAAAGGAACATTTGAAGTAATTATATGCCACTTGCCATCTGGTGGGATTTAATGATATCTATTTCCTATGTTTTCCTCACATTCTAGATGGATAGGACTTGGAGTGGTTACTCTAACTTATAAATAAATTTTCATTTAACTTTGATGAACTCTTAGAGAAATTTTTACAACACTTATATTATATTATCAAGATTTATATTACTATGATGGATTTGGGCCAATCTTAACAATGACCTAGTGAGATATTTTAAAGTTATTTATAGTGATAGAGGGCACTTGCTAGCCATTTCATGCATAATCTACTAGATAAATAGTTGGTCATGGTGTTTACCTATAATCTATAAAGTGATATATCATATCAATTAGAGCTTCAATGGATCCACACTTTTGAATATATTATTGACAAAGGCCTATAAATTGAGAGAGCCCTTATCAATAAAGGTGTAATCAAGTTGTACACTCCTAACCAAAGCCATAACTAGTACTAAGTCCCAAACCAAAGCTAGAACCAATATCGATGATAAAATAAAAGTCAAAGAACAATTTAAAAGTAATATCCTATACTAATCCAAGATAATGATTATAGAAAACACAAGGTTTACAACTAAAATAATAATGTTTTGGGTAATGGAGCTACTAAATCATGTCATGTTGAAATGGTGCAAACACCATCTACTCAATGAAATCCACATATATAGCCAATTACACATATATAGGCACTCTCACCTCCTCCTTTGTAAATGACTCAACCAAGAAAATAACCCCCTATAAATATAGTTTTTAGTGACCTGGGAGATCCCATTGAATCATTTAAAAAAAACTAGCTACCACCAATCTATTTAGTTGGTTCATGCCAAAGTCATTCCCTGAGGGTGTTCTTTTCACTGACTAGTATAAAGAGCATGAATATTGTGATTTTCATCAAGTCAAAGGACATTCCATATGTTGGTGTGTGAAATTAAGTAACCTCATTGAAAATATATTATAAAAATGATAAATAGAATTGGATAACATATCCCTATTTCTAATCAAATCCTAGGAATTTATCAAAACCCTTTTCCATAGCACAATTCCAATAATCAAAATAAATAAAAACATTAAAAAAATCATAGACCACCACCATAGCAACAACAAAAATAAAAAAATAGAAAAAATGATAACCATAACCATAAAATCATAGGAAACAAGGTCAAAATGATAACCAAGGGGCTTATCATGCTATCACACATGACCACAACAAAGTTGTAGGACATATCATGGGTAAATATATAACCACCATTACCACAAACCCTAGACCAATAACTAATCACCAATTACTAGTACTAATTAATTCCTAACTACCTCCTTATGTTGGTAATCCTATTGTGGTCCATGTGGGCATCCAAGTTCAATAGTACCTAAATATTACCATAGCAGGCTGTCCTTCCAATTATAGTGGTCCATTTCATAATATGGATTATGTAATCATAACTTGACCTAGTATAGTCACCATTCTAGGGCCATGGTCTATTTCTACCAATGATCCTATCCAAATACCCATGTTAGCTAGAATAAGCCAATTAAATATGCCAAGGATAAAACATATGATATTGTGGAATAATTACAAAAGACCCCTACACAAATATTTATTTTAGATTTGTTACATACCTTTACTATCCAAAAAAACATCCTTAATGAACTTATAAACTAATCATAACTTCCAAATGACAACACACCATATAAATTTCAATCCTTAGTAGGACACTTAGCTTTTGGCTAGTAACTTACCTTTGATCAAAATTACATGTCATCCCTTAGCCCTCTCCATAATAAACCATTATTATTGAAGATGTCATAACATGGCACAAGGTTAAACATGTCTTCATAGAGAATGGATCGGTCCTCAACATTGGGTCTTTAAGGTTTTTCAAGTGTCTTGGATACAAGTTAGGTAATCATCATCTAGATACCATTACTATCAAGGCTGATGATAATGAAGAAAACAAGTCGTAGGGAATAATTTATTTGCTAGTTATTATTGGGACTTTGACCCATGACACACTTTTCCATGTTATAGATCTATATTTATCATATAACTTATTAATATGCCACCAATGGATGCATGTAAATTGGGAAATACCTCTAATTTTTCACCAATGTATAAATTTCACCTATTATGGGATGGAGGTGACTATTTTTATATACTTACAACCATATCAATTATGCAAGAATTTAGTAGATAAATATAAAATATATAATTACTATTTTGTCCTAGACCCTACATTAAGTAAGGATAAGGATGTACTTGTTAAATTTATAGATTCTAATTATATAGACCTAAATATACTTTCCTCCACTTCATCTACACCCCCTCTATAGATATATAATATTTTTACCATCTCTGACAAATGTCTTGTTGTATTCAACACACCCCACCTGGGATTTTCTATGGAAAAATGGGGACCCCATTTGTTTTTAGAAGGCTTGTCTATTATTTAGGCTATGCATGTGTGTTTGGATGGTTTTATTATCTATATAAATTGAATGTTTTTAACATTAAATCACTTTGGGTGCACCTATTTTATCCTACAACCCATTTCCATTAGAAGGACTTATTGAAACAAATCTATTAATAATTTTTTTAGAAGTTTTCTATGTGTGATAGGTATTTAGATTTACTTATTCAAATTCACTTATTTAGCATTATGGACTTTATTTTGTCTTCAAAAATTTTTTCTTTAGTAAATTTCTCTTAGAAAACTTTTTGTTAGAAGTTTTTTTTTGAATCCTTTTAGTCAAGAACATTTTAGTATTCAAGGACTTTTCATCGATAACTTTATTTAAGGCATTATTTTTGTCAGTGAATTTCCCTCAAGAACTTTCCCTAGAATCATTTTTTCATTTCCTCTTATGCAGTACCTTTATTTCAAAAACTTTGGTCTTTGGGAAATTTTTGAATTTGGGAGCTTTCTCTTTTGGAAATTTCATTCAAGAGATTTTTGGTCTAAACTCTAACCTTTAGAAACATCATTCAGTGAATCCTCCTGAACAATAATTTCATCTTTAGGGAAAGTGTTCAACACCTTAAATTTTGAATTAAGTTTCATTAATCCCTATGAATATAATTTTGGTCTTTTGTGTCTTTCATTTAGGACTTTGGGCTCATAAAATCAAATGATTTAGACTGAACACAATATCCAACTCCTAAATGAACTAGATATTAACAAGTGTCAAAAGGAGTAACATAATAGAATCCCCAAACGAGTAAGCATCCTACATGGCATGTCCACTATGCCTAGGTTCTCAAGTCAAAATTTAATTAAGTTGATGATCTTATAGACATTGGTTATTAATGGTGCATGAACTAAACATGAATGCCCAAAAGGTATAAAATTAACCACTAACCAAATGCATACCCATTGAATTTCATCAATCTCAAGTGTATATTACCTCATATGAATTAAAATCCCTTGTTACATTTAAATAAACTTTAATTTCCATTAAAGTGTGCCAAGACACTATCACCGAGAGAGAATCCTACTAGCACTTTAGAACTAATGATGGTGTTTTTATCTAAAGCATATAAAGGATCCCAGGCACCATCCAAGTTCTCCATCAAGATTCAATAGAATACCTAGGTATAATTTTTGGTGAAAAAGTGTTTAGGTGTCTCTATGCCTATTATTAAGCTATATGGGAGGTCATATAGAATGTCAACATGTTAATTTATGAGGAAGATGTCTTCGTAGAATAAAAATAAGTTGTAAATAACTTACTACCCTTCAAATTCTAATCACTCCATTATGAAAATACTAAGCCTAAAGTCATGTCATGCATTAAATTATTGTGAGACCTATTCATTAAAGGGAGGATTTTAGATGATAGTTTTTATAGACACCTAAAAATGGCCATAACTATCTTTCAACCAGAATTCAAATCGATTAATACTAACCATTAAAAATTAATCCTAAGAATCATTAAACATCCCAAATTTACTTAGAAATCATTAATCAAAGCCCATAATCACATTAATATATCCCTAATTAGGGTATTCTATTATATGTAATAATAACCTCTCATGGATTCATCCCTAATCATCATTTATCATCACAATAGTCAATTTGGCTTATGGACCTATTAATTGGGGCACATGAATAAATATGAAATCTTGAAAGAGATAAATGGATAATCAAAATTAATTAACAAGCTAAACAAAATTAAATGCTTGGTTGAATTATCTATTTAAAATGATTGAATTTCTAAAAAATAAATTCAAAAATTCAAAATATCGCATCCTTTCATCATTGCCTTTATGAGTTTCAATCTCTTTGAAAATATCCTCAAATATCTATTCTAGAGATCCATGCCTAGTAATTAAAAATCATAATTACTTGATAACTTTTAACTCTATTGGGGTTATATTTGACTCACCTTGTTCAGTTTTAAACCCATTCCAAGCCTTAACTCAACCCTAACTCACCTGTGTGAGTTAAATCCTTAGGTTATAAATATAACACCTTACTTATTGTATTCTAAGCTATTTTGGTACAAATTTGTTATGTTTAAATATCTTGAACAGGTTCTTTGATGTAGTGTTGTAAATCCCAAATTAACTTGAAAGTAGTATTATAGTACTAAAATATTGAGCCAAGAAATCATCAAGCCACATCAAAGCCAATGCTGCCAAGGAGAGAAGGATCCAACAAGATTCATTTTCCAAAGACTTCTTGATGCACAATCCAATCAAGCCACTCAACAAAGCATTTGGAGCTCCCACGGAAGGTAAAGGATTTATTTTAATTTATGTTTTAGTTTTCTTATCATTTGGTATTTATTACTAATCTCTTCCTAAGTTATAGGCTAGGAGTGTAAATGTTAGTGTGTTTTTATTTGACCTTTTTTACTTGAACTAACACTATACTAACCTCTCTTCTTGGATTCCTATGATAAAAAATGGAACAACTAGTGGGACCTCAGGCATCCCATGCAACAAAGGAGACTAATATGAAGCTATTAGTTTTACTAATAAATTCTTAAGAATCTTCAAAATTCAATTTTTAGCTTTGTTTATCACATATTCTATTTTTTAGTGACACATTTTACACAAAGACTGACATCGATTCTAAGAGAATCTATGTTGATCCTGCTAAAGCTAACATCGATCCACCCTAGACCAACATCGGCCCCTATATGAAAAATAAAGAATGGAAAAAATGTGTTTAGAAATTTTTTTTTTGTGTTTTTTATTTTCATTTTGTTTATAAAAATCTTGAATATCATTTAGCTGACCATTTGCTTGCAAGATCTAGTGTTATTTGTTGATTTTATGCTCATATTTATAACCCTCTTTTTGTGAAAAATGTATTTTGATTCTTTGTTTTTATAGGAACAACATCAACCTATGTCACCTAACATTGATTTTTCCTATATTAATTGACATCAATTTATACAAACATACATCAATCCTTGAATTGGCTAACATCGATCTCTAAGAAATAAAATCGAGAATCTTGAGAGCAAATTTTGTAACATTTTTATATCATTCATATTTGTCATTATAAATAGAAAAAATATTGTAAAAATTTCTATTCATAATGTGAAAAGGCCAAATTTAAACATGTTTAAATTTTGCACACTTTGGCTTTGATGTTTAAAATTAACCTAGTTCATTTTCATGCCTTAGACGTTTTAAAAGTTTTGCAAGTTTTTCAACTAATGCCAAGGGTCCAAATTTCATAAGCATATAATTTTGGTGAATAAAATAAATTTTGACACTTATATGTATATATATATATATAATATTAAGAGTATTTTTTTTATGTTTATTCTTTCAAAATTATTTATTTTTTCAAAATGATTGATGTGTGTATGTTATTTCCCTGTCCTCTTTAGGGAATGCAGGTAACCAAAAGAAATCTTTATTTGAGTTTGTTGCTTTTAGTAAAAAAATAATGAAAATAAAATCATCAAGGCCCTCCCTAAATATATATATGATTTTTGTGAAAAGTATTTTCAATTATCTTTTGTTTTTTATGCATTTTGGCTTATGATCAGGATTTCATCACCTCCTCATGGGTTCTCTAGGGAAGCATTGACCTGATAATTCATCTCCAAACATTATTTTAACCCCACTCCATGGTGTGGTATAAAATTTGAGGTGTAATTATTAAGACATTTATTTGATTTATTAAACAAACTCCATTAGTAAGTTAATACCTTAGATCATAGGGGCAACTTTGACATCGTACTACACTAAGAAAGTGACAAATGTAGTGGTTATGAAAAGGACAAAACATTTTCAAAAAATTCTAATTGATGTGGATCCAAATTATGTGATCATATA
Organism: Torreya grandis; assembly: GCA_037957365.1. Classification (NCBI taxonomy): domain Eukaryota; kingdom Viridiplantae; phylum Streptophyta; class Pinopsida; order Cupressales; family Taxaceae; genus Torreya; species Torreya grandis. Next base: position 244,619 of record JARHVA010005528.1, on the reverse strand, counting down.
TTGTGTTATCTACACTTGGGACCATCTATATATGTGTAAAAATAGATATATTATAACAACCCCACTTTCTACAAACATATTGTTGATGCAGGGTGAGTATACCGAAGTTTCATGTCATGGTAATAACTATTGGGAGAATAGGGGGCCTAAATCCCTACTTCTCATGTGATTTTATTTTTTATTAACACTTAAAATACTCCCAAGATCAAGTATATTAATGTATTTTATAGTATTATACAACATTGCCATTTTTAGGATCTAGGACATTGCACTTAGGTGTTTGTATCATTTTATCCTTTATTGCATGGTTTTTTAGTCTAATCTATTTATTTGTATTCCCACATAAAAATGAGTTTTGGTTATATGTCACTCCATTGTTTGAGGAGTTTTTATGATTCCAATTTGATTATGTTCCTTTATGCCTTAGCCTTTTTATCAAATATTTATGTGTGTGTCCCTTGATTGGAAAAGGTAACATTATGCTACCCAATTCATTTAAAACTCTTGTGATTTTGAGTTTGAAAATAAACATTGATCACATATTTAAATCATGATAATATTGTTACATTGATTTAATCATTTAAAGACTTGTTTTCCTTGTGCTAAATTCTAATTTGAAACCAAATCCATGTGTACCTTTTAGAATCACTACCTAATACCACTATATCATTCAATATTTTCTAGCTTGCTATTTATTTCAAGAGCCTAGTTCTCATTATTATTTATACCTTTATTAGGGAAAAATATCCTATCTCTCCATATGAATTTTGTTTCATGCCTTATGCTAATTGACCAAGTTCATGTTTAATTTTCAGTGCCTAGTCTATGCAAAGTGTTTTAGATTTGTTAAAATAACTCTCTCACCTTGTTTTTAAAGTCTAGATTTTATGCCTTGTTTTTCCAAAATACCTAACATATGCTTATTTTGAGCCCAAATTTTCTAATGTATTTGACCAAAATACCTATAAACTTTTCTTTCTTAGATTAGACTTGTTTGGAACACTTTGGAATTAAGTTTGGCATATCTATTTCTATTTAGCCACTTAACCTTTTGTGTAAAACATTTGAAGTTATAGATATGATGTTAGATTGTTTTATACCAAGCTTTAACATGAACTAATTTGGAGATACATATCCATTCCTTAGACCAAGTTAGACCAATTTTAGACCATTTGTCCTTTGGACATCATTTTTTAAGAGTTTTTATAACTCTCAACCTTTTGTGCAATGTTCATCACTGATGTGGATATGTCTTGTTAAACTTGTAATGGAGACATGTACAATCCAAATTGTGATGGAATGGACTCAAAAATTGACTTTCTTTGAGACCCCTATGGTGAATAATTGGATTTCTAGATGGATCCATATCCTCCTTACAATCCTCTATTTGGGGAATAAATCTAAGATCCTCAAGTGTATTATTCAGTGACACCTTATTTAGGTTGGTTGACATATAATATTAACCCTCTCACCACTCAAAGTATATAATCTTACACATATACCATCAAATATCCTCCATACTACATGAGCTACTAATATCCACATCATCCAAGGAGTACCATTTTATGACCTCATCATTTGGCTTGTGTGAGTAACCAATCTTTGCAACACCTTATCATCTCTATACTAGGACATCATTCTTTGGGTCATGATAGCAACCAAGTTTCATAATACCCTACCTTTTCTATACCAATCCCTCTTTCTTTGTCTTTCAATAGTAACCAAGATCCACTATGCCCTATCATCACCATTCTAGGCCCTTACCCATATGACAACTCATTAACCCAACAAAGTTGTGAAAATATAACTTAATGGGTCATAGTTACTATCCTAGGCCATAAACCAACCTTTTCTAATCTTATAATTATATAATCACTAGACATTTTTCATCCATTACCAACCATTCCCCACTTTAGAAAACCCATGCTAATTATTGAGCTCCAATCGAGCCAATGATTTGAAAACTAAGATGTTCAAAACTGGTATTTTATAGTTGTTTATACACCAAGGCCATGAAAACCAACTGATCTAAGATGTTTTTATTTAACCAACCATTTTTGATAATTCAACCTATGATGAATCACCTCTTGTTAATACACTTATTGTCGAGGAATCTCACACTAAAAACCCAATCTTTACTGAATCACTTCTTAATGATTCTAAATGCCTATGGGTAAATACTTATGTCAACCATATTCTTGTTTATAATAGCCTCCCTTTGAAAAGGTAGTCTCTGAGGAGTTGTCTTTTGACCTTTTTACCTCATTAAGGAGTGTTACTTTGACAAACTAGTCTCTATGGATCCCATTATGCCATCACTAGCTATTACTTATCCAATACCAAATGTTCAACAAAATGTCATTGTAGTGGAATCCAAACCAAATGAAGAATAGAAATTAGATTCAGGTTTTATTCTTAAATTGATATTAGATTTAGAATTATAAGTTAGTCTAAACATTGGATTTAGAGTCCCTTGAATTAGACTCAACTTTAGAATTAGAATAGATTTGTGGATGTTACAATATTGGTTATGCATGCCTTCAAGATCAATTTGAATATATTTTTGATCCATCTATGATTTTTTAGGATGAGTACTTCAGATTTGACACAAGTTATAATAGTATTTTATATGAGGATGGTATTGCCTACCCCCATTCCATTATAGTTTCACGTTCCATTACAACTAATCAACAAATCCATTATATTGACCTTCCACTCCCACAAGTATCAATTGGGACTGATACAATTACACCTTGTTGAACTACATCCATGGTGACATATCAATTATATAATATTAAGGGGACCAAGATCACATTCATGTACAAAAGAACAATTTCCTAGTGAAACCTTTTCAGAGGTGCTAGGGGATAATCAAAGTTTAAATTCAACATCTCCTAGTAAAAACTTTTTGGAGGCATTAGAGGAAAATCAAAGTCAAAATTCAACATTCATTAGTGAAACCTTCTCGGAGGCTCTATGGGATAATCAAGACAAATTCATTGTTGAAAACCTCATTAAGGTTCCAATAGTTGAGAAAAATAGTTTTTCACTACTTGATGAAGACATTTTTAAAGATAAAATCATTATAGCTTCCAATGTACAACATAATCAGATGGTAGCTACTCTCAATCCCAAACAACAAAAAAATATAGTGGTCTTATTGAGAGCATATTCAAAATTATTTAGCCCCACCACATCCAAAGTTATGTTGAATCTAGAATTAGCAACATTATGTGTGCCTAAAAACCCCAATCTTCATTTGTTTCCTAACCATTATACATTCCATTATCATCTACCATTACATTGCCAAATCAGACTTATCAACCATTATTTATCTATATTTATCATCCCCAATTGCACTTTCCTTTATAGAGGCTACAAATACACCTTATCTCAATGTTTGGAGGAAATAAAATTAATGACCAATGAAGATCACAATAACATTCTTGGAATCCAAGTCTATAGTAGGTTCTTGATATAGTAGCTATTCAGAAGAGGTGTGGGCTATAAATTTACATAATTAGTTACTCTATTTGTATCATATGTTGATCAGGATGAGCATATACATATCAATAGGAACAACATAATCATATACCCTGGCCAAAAATATTTACCTTGACATTTTCCATTTGCCATTTACCTTGTTTTCATTTTCCATTCCTTTTATTGTTTTTTCATACCCTACCATTTACCTTACCTTATCACTTGGGGGAAACCCTATTACCATTTTATTAAATATTCATATCATCACCATCATAAAAAATTCCATACCATATGTCATCCTACCATACTTTTACTATTGACTAATTCCTATTTTTAGCCATCCTACCCAAGCTTATTATGATATTGGTTTCTTTGGTTCTTCTTGTATCCTCTATGAGGGGATTATGATCTAGTTTCCACTGTTTTAGGATTATGTGTTTAAATGGTAGTATTTGAAGTTATCTTTCATTTTAAACTTGATAGGTACCACTTATTAGAACCACCTATGGGAAAATCAATATTTCACCTTGTGTTACTAAATATAATTGCCTATGGGCAAATTAGGAATAACAGTTTTTGTCATGCATTATCACATCACCTTGATGCTATTCTAATTTTCCTTAATTTTATAACTTCTTACTACTTAGTTTGGTCTCTTCACCTTTTTTGTGGTTATAGCTAATATGACTTGAGGTCCTAATGGACTATGTATGTCATGCTCGATTCACTTTGAGGTTATCTTAGTCCCCCTTTTTCATATGTTATTACCATTTTACAAATAACCTAAGCCAATTCTCTCACCATTTTGTGAGTGGTATCTTTTCAATCTCTAACAAGTTAAGATACTCCAAAAATTCCAAAAAAAATTAAAATTTTAAAAATACAAAAACATTTGTCCTATTTAATCATAGTCAAACATCCTCGATCCAACCTACTAGGAAAAATCCATTGTTAGGATGTTTTTTGTTTCTTTTAATATTAATCTTTCTATGTGTTTTTTTACTTTCCTATTTATTTACTTTTAGTGTTATGCCTCACCTCAATATATATGCATTCATTGGGTGATTCCTTGTGCATTATTATTGAGTCTATCCCTATTCATACGTCAACATTATCATCATGGTTTTTATCATTAGTGCATTGTTTTCAAATTTTTATTGGATTGGGAGTTAGTATTTATTCACATTTTAGTTAAGTTATCATGATTTCTTATATAATTATGTATATTATCATGTTCTAAAGCAAAAATCAGCTTGAGAAGTCTTGCAAGCAATGGAACCACAAAAAATTCTCCTTGATAACCTTGGAAAAATATTCCCACCCTTCTTGATCAAATCAACCCCTTAACCATTCTAGTTGTATCAATGCTAATAAGGATGACAATATCTACATTGGTAAGTACAACCAAAAAATTCACATTGCTCAATTATTATTATTCTATTCATCTATTTCATTACTTTTTGCATCCTCATGTTCTTGGTTGTACATGGCTTCTTCAATCATTCGACCATCACATTTAAGTTTGTGCCCAATCATCTTTAATCTATGCATCAAGTTATATCCTTGAGTTATTCTTACCAATCTACCCTACTAGGGCAAAATCAATCATATTTATTTAATCTAGGTTATCTTAATGATTATAAATGCATGTGGTTAAATCATTATTTTTTAATCATCATCCCTAACTTTGGCATATGCCATTTCCACTTATTATAACCACCTTTGGGCAAATAAATCTCTCAACCTTTGTTACTAATTATAACTACCTTTAGGCAAATCATTACTTTTTAAATCAATTCATGTAAGAATAATCTCAATTGAATTAATCTCACCTAGGGGTTAATTTCATTCTTCTTCTTACTTATTTTCAAGGTACCATCGATAAATTATATGTATCATCCACTCCCTCAAGGTGGCATCATTATAGGGGTTCCCAAACATTGTTTAGATCTTCTTCTTCAATCATTTCTTCTTTAGCCTAGTTCATTATTTGAGAAGACATTATTGTGCCTACATCTTGAAACATCTTCCCAAATAGGGGCAAGTTGTAGACACCTAAACATGGCCACAACTGGCTTTCAACTAGACTCCAAACCGATTCCTACCAACCATTGCAAATTAAACCTAAGAATCACTGAACATCCTAAATGTACTTGCACATCATTCATCAAATCCTAGAATCATGTTGATGCATCCATAATTAGGGTATTATATCATATGCAATAGTAACCTCTCATAGATTCATCTTTAATTATATTATGGCATCACAACACTTAATTTGATGTTTGGACCTATTAAGTTGGGCACATGAAAAAATATTAAATATTTAAAGAACTAAATGGCTAATCATAATTAATTAATAAGCTAAACAAAATTAAATTCCTAGTTGAATTATCCATTTAAAATTAGTGAATATCTAAAAAGGTAAATTCAAAAATTCAAAATATCTTAGCCTTTCATCATTACCTTTATGAGTTGTCAAGCTTTTTGAAAATATATTAAAATATCTATTTTGGACAGCCATGCCTAGTAATTTCAAATTATAATTACTTGACAACTATTAACTCAACTAGGGTTATATTTGACTCACCTAGGTTAGGTTTGAACCCATTAAAAGTCTTAACTCAACCTTAACTCACCTTAGGTGAGAGTTAAATATTTAGGCTATAAATAAAATGCCTTGCCTATTAAATTCTAAGCTATTTTGGTACAAAGTTATTATGCTCATATATCTTCAACAAGCTCTTTGATGTAGTGTTGTAATGCCCAAATTTCCTTTCAAGTAGTCTTATAATGCTAAAATATTGAGCTAATAAATCATAAATCCACATAAAATCCAATGGTTCCAAGGAGAGAAGGAGCTAGAAAGATTCATTATCTAGAGACTTATTGATGCACAACCTAAGCAGACCACTCAATAAAGAACTTAGAGCTCCCAAGGAAGGTAAAAGATTTGTTTTCTTTTATGTTTTAGTTGTTTTTTTCATTTAGTCTTTGTTGCTAATATCTCCCAAAGTTCTAGGCTAGGAGTGTAAGTGTTAGTGTGTTTTTATTTGGGTTTTGTTATTTGAACTAACACTATACTAACATCCCTTCTTGGATTCCTATGATCATAGTTTCCTCTATAATTTCAACAATAACACCATCATCACATTCATATTAAGAGACAAATTCATGAGTCATTTATTATAACTAATTATATATGGTACCTTTTATTTTCATATTCTATTTGGTTAGAATAATAATAAAATAGATCAAGTAGTGAGGAAGTCGCTCCTTCAAGGAGATCCCTTCACATTAAATAAACTTCAAAGAACCTTGTGCCCATTACTAGGTTGTAGTTTGGAATATACATTGGCATGGAATTACTAAACCATTTGTTTGGCCATTTGAACATCCACTTCTTTCATTTGGAGTGGATACAACTACTTGATTTATTGATAACCTAATAGCACACCTATGCAATGGGGGAGATTATCATCACCCACCTATAAGAGTTGATGTTACATAAATAAAGGAGGACCAAAGGTTGAAAATTTTATATGATGTCATATATTTTGGATGTGATCATGGGGACTATTTATAGACATAATGTGGATTTATGGAATTCAAACCCTAAATACAACAAAAATATAATCTACAACTTCTACTCAATTATCTCCATTTATGTGTATGTGAAGAGCATTTCAAAAATTATAGAGGATTTGTATCCTTAGGTCTAGATGGTAAATCATGGTGAACTATTGTCTAGGATATCTAATAAAATCAACAATTCACTCTTGACTTTGGGTGATTATTGGTTGTATATAGAATATACTATTATCATGGTCATTGGACACAAATTTGACCCTCTTCATCTCCCCAAATACATCCTCGACAAGGTTGTTGAGCAAGAGATTGCATATCAATTATGGAATGGGATAGATGAGGACATAACTAAGAGTAAGAAGAGAACCTTCCATGACTCCCATATGAAAATTAGGAAGATGTAATGCACATACTAGAGACACTTCAAAGAGGCCGGTGGTGCAAAGAAGGCTTATGCCTTAGCTACTCTATCCCATAGGGATTAGGTCCACTATGAGAGAGTGTAACAATGAGTTCACAATCTAGGCATTTATTACAAGCATGAGCCCTTTGAACATAGTACATGTATAATTCCATCTAGGCTCTAAAAAGGGTTGATTGTTAATATTTTTATAAAATATTGCATGTGGGGTGGTCCAGTGTTAAAAACCCCCTAAGAAAATTTGTTTTGATCAATTTTTTACTTGGTTAAATTTATTCTAAATTTAATTCAAAATTAATTCCATTTTTTTTTCATACCAAACTTATCACATGTAAACATATCTCTAGTGTCATTTTATTTAATGACATTTGACCTAGTGAATTTTTTTTCAAGCATGGTCATGTGATCAATAATTTATTAGGTTTTGGCAAATTTTAAACACATTGGTGTGGTCTATTTTTATAAAAACCTCCTATTATATTTTTATACCTTTTTTAATCATAGTGTTTATATAGTTGTTTGGTTTCTGACACTTGAGACACCTAATATATTACAAATTCTTGTAATTTATTTCATTGTTTCACATATTATTTAATAATTATTTATCTTTTTATAGTTTAAAGTTTATTTACCATCGAATGACACTAAAAGTCACATTGAAAAGGGTTTAATTTTAAGTATTATCTAGTGTTATATTGTAATTCTTAAAGGAAAGCAATGGCTTTGCCTAGATTTATATTGGATAAATATCAAGTGATTAATGGATAAAACTATAATATATTTAAATTTTGTATTAAAATTAAATTTATGGCCTAAAAGTTATGGAACATAGCTGTTGGGACCAAAAAAGGCCTGTTCGGATGACATGTTACACATGATCTTTCAAATGCATTTTAATAGAAATCATATAAATCCACATCAATTATCTTACAAAGTGTTAAGGATGATTTCATGCTCCATATAAAAAATAAATAATGTCTTAGTTATGCTTAAAAACTTCTTGAGTCTATGTATGATGGCACTCATCCCTATATGATAATTAAGCTTAATCTTGAACTGTTATCTACACCTATGAAAGATGATGAAAAAATGTTAATTTTATTACTAAATTAAGAATATTAAATCTAACTTAGATGGATTTTACTGTAATCTTATTCAAGATAATATTTTTTATTTCATTATTTAGATTAGTATTCATGAAAAGTTTCATAATTTTATTTTAGTTTTGAAATCAGAGTAGTAAACAAAGTAAGACGTCCTCGACCTCACTACACTTTTAGTTTTTCTTATTAAATAAGAGAAAGAGATGTCTAATTTTTATTCTAAATATAATTACACTCAGGCACTTCTTTCTCTCAACCATGTTTTTGAGAATAATATAAACTAGAAACCTAACCCTACTTTTTCCAATGATAAAAATAGGAAAAATAAATATAGAAATAAGAATAATAAACCTAAGTTTAATGGGAATTAAAATGTGTAGTAAATTTTATCATATAATGGAAAATTATTATAAAAACAAAGAAATAAATAACAATAAAACCTATAAAAATAACAAAGTAAATAAACATAATCAGAACAATTAGAAAAATGAAAACTAGAATCAGGGCAACAATCTAGATCATAATACTGACATTATTACTTCGTAGAAGCTACTAAATAAGGAAAGGAAATTTTTTCAAATGTTTTTATTAATGATATTTTTATGTATATAAAATTAATAAAAATATTTTAATATTTTTCTCAACTTACAAATAATAATTTCAATGTAACTTTACTTAAATATAATTGTTCCATTATAAATTATTCTAGTTCTTTGATTGTTGAAGGTGTTCAAAAGAATGGTTTATACATTTTTTTACTTATTATGTGTGTTTTATTTCATCACATAATAATAATTAATCTCATTTATGGCATGAAATATTAGGAAATGTTAATTCAAAAAATTTACATGATATGTCTTCTCATAATATTATTGTTTGTCTTACATTTATTTCTTCTGATCATGAAATTTGTGAATGATACTTACATGGTCAGAAACATATTAATCCCTTTCTCAAAAATATGATAATGGTGGATAATATATTCATAAATAATTTTATTATTTTTTTCATTAGTTTTTGAATTAAAAGTGAATTAAGAAATCCCTATTAACCACATCAAAATGGTTTTGGTGAAAATAAAAACCAAATCATTATTGAAATATCTAGAACAATTTTGAACTCTACAAATGTTTCTCAATTCCTATATTCTAAAGCCATGAATACCTCTGTGAACATTCTAAATAGAGTGAATACTAAATATTTGAATTTTATATACAACAAAATACATGTATGATTCTAGAATATAACTTTCCATTATTATAGTTTGGTTGTTACTTTAAAGATAATAACTAAATTGATATTGTTTTAACTACAATAGTATTTTTTAGTAAAACTATTTACTTTGATTCTTTCAAGATGCTAATTACAATTATATTGTATTAGATATATTAGTCTTAGATAATAAAGGAAATAAAATATGTATACATTATATTTTTCAAAATGGTTACATTTATGACTTTTTTTAATTCATATGAGTTAGCATTGTGTAAATGATATTTATATATTATATAGCACCTTAGTCTTGTCCACTTATCAAACTCAGACCCTAGCTATTCCTCTCAGTTCTAGATCTTCCCCTCATTTATAAGTCTCACATATATTATATATTATGACCCTTTGTCTATATATTTGTTCTAACCTATATTATGTTGATGATCCAAACATTTCATCTTTCCTAGAATGTTTAAAACCTATTTATCTTCGACCTATGCAAGTTTTGAGCCTAAACCTACTCTATTATTCCTTGGAAACTAGCATCCTAGATAGACACTTGCATCAAAGTATGTTTCCTACTCTAACATAAGTGTCTAGTACCCTACATTCATCTAATTTTCAAATGAAATATATCCTAATGGTTGGCCTAAGAACTTTAATGTGAGTTCTTTTTTTTATATTAGTGGTATATAGTTAAAATAACCTGGAAACTTATTACCTACTCACTAAGAAACTTAAAAAATAAATTCAATCAAGAACTCAAGTGATAAAAGTTTCCCTATTTTATCATATTTCCATATCAATCATAAGGAAAACACATACATAGGTCTTAAGTATCTAAGGAATAACCCAAGTGCTATATTTTCAAAGTTAAAAGATAGGTCACTATTGTACTTGCTTTACACAGATTGCATGATTCACACATAATCCAACACATAGAGGAGAAGTACATAAATTTAAAGACCTATTTAGATTATTGTATATGTAATTAATTCTCATTTATAAAGGGGTCATTAGGGTTAGCTTGACATCATGTGCCCACTAATTCATTTTTTCCAAGGTCACTATGAAGATGAAGAACTATGGCTTTGAAATTTTATGAGTGATAGCCCATGACCCATTTTTGAATGCACTAGATTGAATGAAAAGACAAATCCATAATCATATAGGTGTTCAAATCCTTTTCCATCAAGTATTATATATAAAACACATGCATTAGGTTTAGATAGTAGTGTTGATCCAACCATCCAAGTGTAGATGATATTTTGTGATTACATAATTCCTCAATATTTTACACTTGATAAACTCAAACCTTATTTGTTCCTATTAATTATACACATGGATTACTTTTTCAAGCCTCACATCTACTCTATCTTGTTCCCCTTGGCCTATATATTAATCTAACCATCCTTATATTGATGACACAAACATCCCATTTTTCCCAAAATTATTAAAATATACTAATCTTACACCTCTACAAGTTCTCATTCTATGCTCCCTAGGCACTAACATTCAAGATATAAAATAGCATTGATGTTATTATCCTACCTTGATGAAAGTGTCAAATGTATCAAATTCATCCAATTTATAAATGAACTATATTACAATAGTCAACCTAAGTGCTTTAATGTGAGTTATTTCCTGATAGGATCAACATAAATACAATAACAACCCTTATTCATTCCTCACCTAATAATCAGACCAAAAGAGAACTTAAGAACCACTATGGTTACCAAAATATTTCCTATTCTTCCCTATTTTGATATTAGTTAAAAGAATAACCCAACTACAAGTCTAAATCACTAAAGTAAAAGCCATAAGGTCATATTTTCCAAGTTACGAGCTAGGTTACTATTGTAATTAATTTACACACATTACATGATTCACATAAAATCCAACACATAAGCGAGAACTACATGAGTTTGAGTCCATTTTATAGAGTGTTGGATATGTAGGCAATGCCATTTGATAATGTACTCATTATGGGTTAACTAGACACCATGTGCCTAAAACCTATTTTCCATTAGGTCACTTTAAATATGGAAAGATTTTTCCATTTCACCAATAGTGATAGTCCATGACCTAGATTTTAATTCACTAAAGAAAAGACAAAAATAAACCTATAAGCATATAGGTGGTCACATCCACTTTTAGTGAATATTCCATATAGGATACTAGTATCTAACCTAGACACTATCATTGATGCAACCATCCCAGACTGATGTAACTATTCAGAGAGCTAGATGCACCAGATCTAGAATCTAATGATTGATCCATAATTACCTTCCCACATACTTTCTAAATGTATTGTATTAGGATCTACATTAACAATAGAAACGACCAAGTACTCTCTTTTATTTCATTTTTATATCTAGAATAGTTTTACTTTCCATTAATATCTTATCTTAATTTAATAAGTTTAGCATATGGTACATCTAATTTTAACATATTATTACCCTATTGTAGATATAGTATTTACCTAATGCCCTATCGTTTATATATCCTTAACCCTATCTACTTAAGTAAGGATTCTTAAATCCAAATTAGGCTTAAATATTTGGTGAACTTAACCCATGTGAATTTAAATTTTTATGATTCTTAGGGTTTTAAACTAGTTAGGGTTTCAGATTGTTATACTTATTAATTTTTTATTGGTACTATTTTTCATGAAACCTAGGCATAGCCATACATTGGGGGTGTGTCTATTGAAAAGTTTGATATTGTCATTAACACATCCAAGATGTCTCAAACTAATGAGGGATTTCATAAATTGGATCATGATGATACCTATGTTCACAATGTTAACAATCCCAATAAAGTTATCAAAGAAGATAATTTTGATAATGAAAATCTATAAACAATTGAAAATAATCAAGTAGACAATGACCAAGTGCATACAATTACAATTTTTCATGAGTGCATTCAACATAACCCTAAATATCTTGATAAAATATTACAAACTATACTTGAAGCTTAAAATGCAAAATATTTAGTGGATACATCTCTCCCATTGAACACATTACAACTCAATACATATAAGAGGGGCACTGTAGATTTTATGTTTCAACCTTTATTCCATAAAACTACTATTGATACATCTACTATGAACTTACTCATCATTTAAACATAAATAATAGTGAGAATTCCTATTAAAAATTAAAACGTGTTTCTTACCCCTGTGGTGACTACTCAAATTACTAATCAAAATCCCAATGGGCCTATAGTTCAACCACTCCTTCATCCTTCAAGTTGTAAATACCTTAAAGGGATAAGGTTACAAACATTGAATAAAAGGATTCAAATTCTTCACATGATAAATATTTGAAAGATGTGTTTCATAACCATATTTCACTTGAGATATATTTACACCCTTTTCCAATTATATGTCTTGCACCTAATTTCACATTTTATGATGTCAAGGGTGATCCTAAAAAACATCTTCAAACCTTTTGTGTGGCATACTTTGATTATGCTTCCAATGATAAAATTTTGACAAAATTATTTCCAAGGAGCCTCAAGGACTATGCTTTGAGGTGTTTTTAAGACTTATCTGTCCAATCTGTGAAAGCATTCAAACCTCTTGTCAATAAATTTTTAGCATAATTTTTTATTAACATTAATTAATAGGTTTCTTATGATTAAACTACAAAGATCAAATAAGGAAACAATGAACTAATGCATAAATATGTCTTGAGATATAAGACAATGTTAGCCAAAATGACCAATCCTATTGTAGATAAAGAGTTGTAAGACATATTCAAGAAAATTTTACTTGGTCCTCTACATGATTCCATTGCTTTAAAAAAGTTTCAATCTTTCAATGACTTATGCCATGTTGTACAAGACTGTGAAATGAAGTTTAATTCATTGAATAAGCTGAGCTATGTAGAAAACACACCAAATGCATATACATATAATACAAAATTTATAATTAAACCAAGTTATAAGGTAAAACCTCTTAAAACTAAAAAAGAAGTAGCCACCATAGTTAACACAATTACATAATAGCCTAATTGGTTTGTCTTATCCAAGGAGATAATTTACACATTTACCTGATCCTCCTACTTTATTACTCCCAAGATTACTAAAGTATCATCTTATATCTCTCCCTCCTATAAATGTTGATGTAAATTGACATCTACCCAAAGGATATAATGTAAATGTTTATTGTTACTATCACTAAGGCCTTGAGCATTATATGAACATTTTTTTTACCTTGAATCATAAGATCTAAGACCTCATCATTGACCAACATATTACATTTGATGATCCTCCAAAGGAATAGTGTTCATAAACTTGGTTATCACCATAGATAATAAATATTTAACAATCCTTTGGAAGACCATTCCAAGAATGGAACCAAAATTTCAAATTGAATATAATGCACATCCTCTTTAATCATTTTATGGGCACTCACTAGATGGGGTTATGGGTACTTACATGCAACATATACATCCTATGGTTTAAAAACCTACAATTTCCTTTGATGATAGTGGAATTAAGGATGATGACTATGATATTAATTCTTTATTCATTCAATCATACCTTGATAAACATACTATATGTAGTTTTATGATTGATAATGGTGAAAGCAAAAATAATTACACCATGAAATTATTTACGCATGTAGGTTATACTCATCATGATTAACACCCCTATATTAGATAATTTAGATAATTCAATGGGACATATCATAATGTTATTAGAGATATTTATCTACCTTTAAAATTTTATCTCATACATATAGTTATTAATTTCTTAGTTATACCTTATAGAAGTGTCTTTGACATGTTTTTGGGACTACCTTGAATACACATTCTTTGATCAATACCTTCTATAGTGCATGGGTGTATTAAGTACATTCATGTCAATTAAGTAATTATAATTTTTCATATTCCATATGATAATCCTATTGAAAAATATAAATTCATACCCAAATATTTAATTACCAAGCCTATTAAGGCTAATCCACTACAAAGGGGAAAACAATAAGAAATCCCATTTACTAGGTACCCAGTACAGGAGAGACCCTTACATTAGAGATAGATGGTGGGTTCCATATAATCCATATATTATATTCACCACATTCATATATAAAAAACATTTTCATACTATTATTATTATAAATAAACCATATAATACATAGATATGGGTTCCAAGAACCCATATTCCTTTTATTGGTACTTCATGACCCTAGAATCCTATTATACATACATCGAGGATCATAAATACTGAAATGATAAATATTACACCTATACATATTCCTTGGTAGTACTAATGGTATATTTAACTAGGTTTTTAGTGGGGATATAACTATTATTATCCTTTACATGAGCTCATATGATGATTCTCTTCCAAAAATCCTAGAAAATTAAAAAGTATTCTAAAATCCAAAAACATTTTCAGCACCCACATGAGTTTCATATTTAGGTATAGTATATCATTTAATTTTAAATACACATATACATGCATACAAAAATACATGATAAACTTATGGGTGTTAGGCTTTCCCTCTACTCATGTCATCAGGACATTAGGGGAATGCATCTTCTATGATATTGATATATAGGTTATAGGATTAAATAGTCACTCTAAATTATCATGTCTGAGCTTAAATATGTAATTAAACATGCCTATTATCCATAATTTTCTCTTTAATATATTACATGATATTATATACATTTGATGTTTTTTTTATGGTACTTGATATGTTATGTAAGGGTTGGCTCTATTTACAAACAAACATTATTGTATTAATGCTAAATTTGTTTTCATATGTGTAAATGCATCTGGTTGTCTTGAATCTATTATAATTTATCTATAATTTAATGTATTAAAACTAATTATATAGGACTATAATTTGTGATTTTATGTATACTTCAAGCATTGATTGGGACGTGCTTCTTGTTATTTTAGTTATGTTCTTTGAATCAACATTGTTTGAAGACTATAAGGATCTATGTGTAATTAAATATAGGCTTGTTTACAATTTATTCATTAAAGGAGTGTTTCTTTATCCTTAGATTCTATCCCTATGTGACTGGATCCTAATCCATCATGTAACTTATCATATAATGGTGTAATTTCAATTGTGCACATTTTCATTTTGGAACCATTTAATTTAGTCATTTATTGAGAAGGATTTATTTTATCTATCTCTATTTATATTTGAATAAGTGATTTTTTAATATATTTAGAAACTATCAATGAAGAAAAATATCGATTTAAATTTCATTATGTGGTATTTTGTTTACCTAAAAGTTTAGAAGTTCTATGAATTAACGAGAAAACTAGTATTGGACATTTGGTGGTAGCACCACATTTCTTAGATATCTATTCCAAGTAGACTATTTAATGGATCCAAATACCTATAGATCATTCCCTACATTATATCAAAAATAATATTAAAATGAGAGGACACGATTCCCCTTATTGTTCTTTGATATTACTCAGTGCATATAACCTAATAGGTACACCTAGGAATGAGATCTTAGACTACACAAGTTAAATTTAAGATAAAAACGTGGATCCATTACTCACATGTCTTGGGATTAGAAATTAAAATCCATGGTGTTTTGATAAATCTGTCCATTAAGATGCTAAAATTTGTCATGTTATTATACTATCAAGTCATTTTTTAGGAAGAAAAGGAATACACAAATTTAGGGTGGTTTTTAGAGATTGTCCCTAAAGTGTAGTATAAATATGGGGTTGTATTCATTGTGTAACACACAAAGATATATATAATTGTATATTAGGATGTGATGTAGTGGATGATAATTTATATTCATATTAAATAGACATTTGATGTAATTATCATTGAAAAAATGGTCATCTAAGATTTTCAATTCCCTTGCTTTGACAATCTATGTAGAATGAACTATATATATTGTATAATTTATTATGGTGGTGGTGGGGATGGTGGAGGAAATTTATCAGTCTGAATAGGATAATTATCTATAATACCCAAAATTGTAACAACCATGTTTTCATGTCATATCTCACAATATATGTATGGAATATTATATTGCATGGATCTTATGCATCCAGTCTTAAAAATATGAAATTCCCTTATACTTGACAAAACTAAGAATAAAGTAGCAATTAATATAGGACCAAACTTAAGTGGTAATGTAATACTCCCAAAAGTGTTTTATCTATTCCCATCAAATCCTCTTTTATATATATATATATATATATATATATATTAGTAAGGAGTTTCATAGTGTAAACATTTTCAATTTAAGCATTATCTACCATGACATTAGGTACATGATATGAATCAATGTGTGTGTATAAAAGCAATGATGTATACCTAGTATCATCATCCTCAATCTCACTATCATCAAATGTAATTTTATGTCAATGCACATATATTCTTGTAAGTTTACAAATAATAATGTCTGATGGGTAATCATATGTTGGAATAAGATGAAAATTTTAAGTCATGAATACCTCATAATTATCCTTAGTTTTATTTTTTGTAGGATATGGAAAAATATCATAAAATATTTTAAACTTTACATTCCCATTAGGTTGTGATATTGAGTCATTAATAGGTTAGTGTAGGTGATTAATATCAATAGTGTTTATAATTAAATCCCAAATATTTAACTTAGTGAAAATATTCTATTTGTAAAGTGTATAGTAGACCAATGATAATCACAATATGAGTTATTTTCATGTCATTTAGGTAGATGACTACTCATATCAACCTATTCTTTTTAGGGAGAGATATAGTGTATAACTCAAGTAACTTATGTAGTATATTATGAATAGGTTCAGGTAATCATGAATATTGCCTCTCTTTTGTGGCAAAGAGGATAAAAATATTAGTATTATGTTCCATTGAATTATGTGTTAACTTTTCCTCATTTTTAGTAACATTCATTTTATTCTTGTAATTTGGTTTTATTTAGACTTTTACACTTTTGTAGGCACTCACATCTGGTAAAATACACTTGAAAATATTATTTTTGACAAAATACCTTATATAATTGACCTACAAATTTATTAATATTTTTTTTCCACAATCTCACTTAGCCATTATATTATCTATGATCCTGACCTTCCATAATTTCCATTTTTACTACACTCGATTTCCCTATTCTCTACTTGAATAAATTATTATCACATTCAGATAATATACTCATAATATCATTATTTCCTACTTTTTGGAAACCTTCAATCCTATTTATAATTTTCCATCATAAAATATCCATCCACTTGGGTTAGATATATTAACACATGATTTAATGGATATTTTACAAACTTAAAGTCCTTCCTATGGGTCGGCCCATAATTTTGTTAGGTTGGTGTAGGGATAAATTACCCAAAGAGTCAAATTTTTATACAAATCAATAATAAATATATTACTAGCTAATAATCACTTAAAAAATATCTAAAACACTTAAGAATACATATACACATTGAGAGGAAATTATCTAAAGCTTCAAAATCTAAAATCTTTGAGAGGAGAAATATCTATGCCAAGTTTTAATATAATTTTAAGGTCAAAATAATAAGGTTTCAAGTGATGAAATCCATACATAGTATTGAACTACATGTTAGTATTACATTTATTTTATACACTCAACTATGTGGAAGAACTACATGTAGTTTGATCCCTCTTTGGAGTTGTAGAACGTAGGAAATGATCAACCACATAAAGGGGAGTGATTTGGGTTAGGTCAGCTCAATCCATTAGCCTATTTTTTTAGATAACCCTATTTTATAAAGTGGGGATATAATTTTGAATTAAAAATAAGGAAAACATAGATATTTGTGAAGGATAGAAGGTACCTAAATATACAATACCCACTTATAGGCACAAGTGAAATGATTTGAATTATCACAAACTTTCATAGATCTCATAGAATATTCTATCCCTTAATATATGATTTTTCCTTACCATAGGCATCTAAAAATCACTATAGTTATAATAACAATCATATACACTTTATTTATGGATTTGAGTAATCAAGGACCCACTGTAAACCTCTACTAACAACTAGAATATAATATAGACAATTAAGTACCATATTTTCAAGGTCACTTCCATAAATAGTAAATTACAACAAATTATTGATACTTTTATATTTAAAATAATGTTTGTATTTGAATTTTTATATCTTTGGAAATATAAATATTTTATAGGTTTATCTTGTTTATATAATCTAAATCCAAAATTGGATAAAACATATTTTGTAGCTCAATCCTTGTCTTGAGCACAAAAGACCTTAGGTTTTTTCTTATTATTTCATTATTCTACCTTAGGTTTTCATATTTTTATATTTAACTTTTATTTTTAGACATGATTTTTGAATTCCCCTGATAAGCTATATTTCTCTCAGGGTAGTAATTATCTCAAATCTACTTTCTATGTTGAGCATAAACAAACCATAAGTTTCCTTCTATTGTATTAGGGTTTAAAATTATTGTCTTAACATTTAAAATTATTATTTTTATATTTTTAATCTCCCAATATAACATATTAATCTCTCATTGGATCTAAGACATCTTGATTTTTTTTTGGTCATATTATATTACATCTTTGAAGGATAGTTATCTTATCCCTCTAAGGTGAAGTGTTAGGTTAAGTGGCATTGAAATAAAGCATAATCATATTTTTCTATATCAACAACATGTTTATAAAATGTATTAAATTTATTATATGAATATTATTTCGTATTTTATTGATGCAAATGTTACTAATTAACACACATAACTAAAATCTATTATTAATGTGATATGCCTAAACTTGAAACTATTTATTAAAATGAATATGAAAATAATAATTAATATAATGGTAGAATATTTAATAATTATCTTTATGGTGTAGAAACTCAAAAATTTGTGGCTATTTATAAATTTAGATAATGAATCCATATGTAACCTCATTATC
Organism: Torreya grandis; assembly: GCA_037957365.1. Taxonomy (NCBI): domain Eukaryota; kingdom Viridiplantae; phylum Streptophyta; class Pinopsida; order Cupressales; family Taxaceae; genus Torreya; species Torreya grandis. The sequence goes on along the minus strand of JARHVA010005528.1, from coordinate 224,905 downwards.
TAGGAATTGTCTTAATAATAACCTTATAAGTTAAAAATGTAAAGAATGTTAAGGTTTTCATAGCCAAGGAGAAAAAAAATGAGACATTAATTTATAATAATATACATTTTAGAGGTATTTGTTCTATATTAGGTACCAAAAATACTACTACTTTTGATATTATTATGTTTAAATTTATAGTTATATGTGTAATTATAGGCCATAATATGGGGACAAAAGGTTCTCCTTAGATCACTATGACTATCTCTACACAACATACTATCATACCTTATATGGTTGTTACTCATGCCACACCATCCACTCCTAAATATTTTTATATTCTTAATCCTCAAACCCTTATACAAAGATTTAATGATCTTTAATTTAAGGTATTACAATTGGAGTAAATTATTCTAGAGTTAGCCATGAAACTCTTTCTCAGTCATTATTAAATAATCCATTAGCCTTAAATATACCAATTTATACCTTAATTATAAATTTTGTGTCACCTAATATTAAATTATATTATATTAGGCATGATCCAAAAATAACACCTTTGATCCTTCCACATAGCATTTTTATATTATGTGTTTAACAATAAGTTATTAACTAAGTCATTTCCACATAGTCTTAAGGACTACACCTTGTGTTTGTTCTATGACATCCCTTTCCAATTAGTGAATTAATTTAATACTTTATATGATTAATTATTATAAAAAGTTTAAATCAACATCAATGAAAATATGTCCTATACCCATATTTTACAGCTTTAATAAGGATCCTGTTGATGCCTAAATATGTATCACAGGTACCCAGAGTGTTCAATAACACTTCTCATTTTATATTTATAAGAACTCATTACATGGGTTGTAGGTTGTGATAATAATATTATCTATTGATGTAATAGAGGAAAATCAAGTGGATTATTTCACAATATTTATTATTTTTGATGGTTGGGAGCCACCATGGCCAAATAATTGATCTATGCAAAATGTGAACTATGTTATGCTAAGAATAGTTAATTATGATCAATAAATAATATAATATGGATATTTATACTAAAAATTAAGATAGAGTGATATGGTTAAAAAAAGAGTAAAAGGAAAGGTAATTTAGAGAAGAGATGTTGTTGATCTTCATTCTAAACATCATGACAAATTTCAAATTTCATCCAGGTATGCACTTAACTAATGTATGACATGATGTATCATAAGCTTATCTCTTATCACACATTAGGAAAAATTCTAATGAATGTGGGAAATAATGCAAATAAGAACCAAGTTCACCTTAAATATTTACCCTTACAATCAAACAACATTAGCCCAAATGTAAGAAGAGTAATAAAATGAAATGAACCTAAGAACTTTTAATTAACCTAGCATGAGCACAAGTTAATAGATCTAAATTCAAATATACACACTAGTATTTCATAGGATCCATTAAAATATGGAAGTTATAACAAGAAAGTGAGAAATAAGCTAGGATAACAAAAGATGTAAGCAAATTTGGACAAAATTTGTAAAATTCTTTTCTTATATTATTTTCTTTCCTTGCTTATATTAATTGCTCAAAATTTACATTTGATTTTAGCTCAAAAAAATTCCTCATGATTTTAAAATTGACAATGATCATTTTATAGGATGCCAAAAATCATGTTGGTTAGTCATATCTAATTACAAAAGTATAAGTGTTAGGATGACTATCCTTTCTACAAATGTTCTAGAATACACTAGACTTTCTATAATGGACTAATCTTTAGGCATTGTGTTTTATAAGATACACATGCCTCTACAAAAAAATATTCCATTTTCAAAATGTACTATTATTATATACAAGAATAATATTGTTAATTTAGCTAATATTTGGGACCCTTGTACTACTGTAGTCCCCTATTTCTATTGTAGGGTCTTGATTGCTCTTGTGGTCTTTATCTATGCTTCTTAATGCCTTTTGATGATTTTGACTTCATTAATATTTTTCTTTAGGATCGTATCCATGACCCTGCTATTGTCCATCCTATATTTCAATAGGTTCTTAATCCTCACTTCTTATATGACTAAGGTAGCTCTATGATTAAACTCCTCATCAGTGATGAGGCCTATGGAGTTGAATGTAGTTGGTTTGGTGATCATGGTCCCAAGAAAGTGTTTCATCATATTTATTAGTTACTTTTCATCCTTAATGAGACTTTCCAAGTTCCTATACCATGTGTTCAAGCTTTTGATTTTGTCTACAAGTAGTCCCATAACTATGTTGTAGATGAGCCAGGCTAATGGTTTTGAAACTAAGGATTGATATTTCATCAAGATGTTGGTCAACTCTTTCATTTTATCCCTTGAATTTTGTTATTGGATTATTAAGCTCTTTGCTACCATATCCTATTGGGAAAATCCCCACATCTTTCCTAGGAATGACTTCATGAGCTACCATGGCTATGAATTTATTCAAATTGCTCACTAGTGGTCTACCATCCAATTTTAGATCAAATTAACCTTACACAGATGACAATTAATCTTTTCTAGCTTTATTATGGCAAAGAGAGGGCAAAAATAAGGGTTTTATATATGCAAAGGGATTTTTTAAGGTTTTTATAGTGTTATAATAGTAGTAACTATCTAAACTTTTATAATCTTTGTTACTTATATCCCAATTTAGATCACTTATTTATACTTTTACCTTATCATGAATCTACAAAATCTCTTGAACTAACTAGTTTGGCTTATTTGGATCCACCATGGCATCCATGTGGTATTTTTGTCATTTTGCTCATTCATATTCAAAAAATGATCATTAACTTTAAAAAAAATTGGCTTGATTTCACATCATTAGATCATCCTTATATGGATCGATGTGGACCATTGATCTTGATATAAAAACTTCAATGCCATTGGTTACTTGCTACATTCCCCATGGTTATGAAACTTGTCACTTATGCATTTGCATTTAATACTCAATTTTTACTACACATCATTTATCTCAATTTCATGGATCAATAACACTCTATTGATCTTGATCTTCTTACTTGTACATCATAATTTGTGTATAATTAATCTAGATGTGTACACTCATCTATAGACCATTGATCTTTGAAAGATGATCGAGCTTTAATTTATGGCCCACACTTATGACACGTTTTATCTCTATATTTATGTTGAATTTTCAATGTTCATCACATATTTTCCAATCATCTTTGTCTGATCAAACATGCTCCATTAGTTCATGATCTATGAGGTCAAACTCCATTGGTTATTGAGTGTTTTTTGGCTGAGATTGTGACACTTTCCACTTTTTTCTTGTCTTAGGGATCCATTAAATTTTTGACTCGATACAAATCATTGGATCAATTTGGATTGAGCAAACACATTTTATTTATGTCTAGAAGAATCTTGAAGTTTAGTTTAGGGTCAAGGCTTTGAATTTTTGACTTTAATCTTACAATGTTAATCTTGTTCATCTAGGTAAATATAGATCATTTATCTTATGAATGAAAAAATGTTAAATTTAGTGCTTAGGGAACATAAAATTTAAGCTAAATTCTTAGACTAATGTTTTTATTTGTATTAATAAATACAAATAAATATTTAGGCTAAAGTCTTAAGCTAATATAGAAACATAATAAAGGTTACCCTAAACATGATAACAAGATATGGCACAAAGGATTAGGATAAGGCCTTTTAAGATAAGTCTATGGACTTAACAAAAGTTCCTATTGGTTAGTTAGATCATGTTGAAATAAAAGGGACCAAGGGGGCTCAGGAAAATAAAGAAACCAAACATAAAAATTTTAGACTAAGGTTTGGTCATGTTAATAAACATGACTAAACTTTAGGATAAATATAAAACTAATCCATGGTATAATAAAATGGACCCCACATTTAGTTAGACCATGCTAAGATAAAAGGTAAAAAAGGGGTCTCACTACTAAGACCTTAGGATAAAAATAGAACTAATCCAAATTAAAGTTTTCCATAAAATTTTAAACAAAAGCTCCTACCAAATTTGAATTCAAAAGGAGGATATGAGCTAGGGTAATTGGATTGAGTGTTTTAAGCTGATCAAACATTAATTCAACTTGATTTAAATATATTAAAGGCCATTAAATGATCATATCATTATTGAATCATAAAACACAGACATTGCTCATCCCAAATGGACTCCATTAGAGTTGTGACCTAAATCATAAAGATCAAATGTTAGAAACTTTAGGTAATATTAAATTATAATCATGAATAAATAAGCCAACTACACCATGGTGTATATTATATTCAAATAAAATGATGTGAAAACATGCTAATGACACTCTAATTAATTAAATTTTTTAATTTAGGGTACAAATTTGCACAATTTAAGACAAGGATCCCCATTTTTAAGGAATGGGGGTATGTTAACCTCAATAGATCTAATAAGCCTATTATTAATAATGTGCTCAACTATAATACCATGCTCTATAATATGAAAAATCCAATGGTGTACAATAAGTTTCAAAATATATTCATAAAAATATTTTTACACCTCTACATGAGTGCATTGTATTTAAATACTTCCAATATTTTGATGACTTATTCCATATGATCAAATAATATTAAATTAACATAATTTTTATGAATAATATAAAATGTTGTGCCAACCCTCAAACCAATTATTTTGTAAAGTTTATAAATATAAAAAAATTCAAATCCAAACCAAATTATATTAAAAATTATGTAAAAATAATGGTTAATGGAGTGTCAAAAACTCATAATATACTGTCTTATTAGCCTCTCAAAAGAGGCAATTTTAATAATTAAAATAACCTCCTCATAAGATAATATATAAATTACTTGAGTGCAGCCTCATATATGTCCATCTTGTAAAATAGTTTTATATGATTAAGCCTCCAACTAAGATATTATAGATTAATTCATATTTTAATTATCATATATTCATAAGGCATTAAAGTAATGAATGAATCGATTTGTGACATAAGATAAAATATTTGATAGATGAAAACATTTTTGAAATTAATTCATTGAAAAATTATTCAAGGATACAACCTAATTAGAATGTTAATCTGAAAATAATTTTTGAATCCTTTAAAAACCATATAACACAAGATATTAATGCTAATCCTGATGTGCACATGACTTATAATGTACACTCTCCTCTAACCTCTTACACTTACATAACTAAGGAGTATAAGCCTTTATATTGCATTTTTATCATGTTTAAAAATACACACACACACACACACACACACACACACACACACACACACACACACACACACACACACACACACACACACACACACACACACACACACACACACACACACACACACACACACACACACACACACACACACACACACACACAGACTATCACATTCAATGAGCATGAAATTTCTAATGAATTTTTTTTTGATGTGACATTTTTTGTGCATACCTACATTTATTTGCAACCTATACATGGTTTCATGGAAGATAATAATTCAATTCAGTTTGTTTACACCATGATAGTCCTTAATATTATTTATACATATAAATATTTATTCACTATAAAAAATATAGTGAAAGGTTTCAATTAACATAGACATAAAAATGTTGGGAGCATTACACTACCACTTAAGGTGGGACCTATGTTATATTCCACTTCATTACTTTTTAAACCAAGTATGTGGGTATTCAACATGTTATTAAAATGCTAGTGGATACATAATATGTATTTAGTACCAAATTTAATACATAGGTGTGTGAATTATATCTATTAAAAATTGGACTAGTTATAGTTATGCCTATCCCATATGAGTAAATTATTCAGCTAAGAACATTTCCTCCTCCACCCCAACCTTTAATAGACATAAAAATCTTGGGAGAATTGTACTACCACTTAATGTGGGACCTATGTTATATTCCACTTCATTATTTTTTAAATCTAGTATGTGGGTATTCAACCTATTATTAGAATGCTAGTGGATACATAAATTGTATTTTAATGCCATATTTAATACACATGTGTGTTAATTATATCTATACAAGATTGGATTAGTTATAGTTATGGATATCCCATATGAGTATATTATTCAAATAATAACATTTCTTCCTCTACCCCAACCTTTATAACTCTTAGTTATATAACTTATTCAAGTTTATTTTACTTAAAAATTTGAGAAGAAGGTAATTTAATTTCTTAGGATACCATTACTCTAGTTTCCATTTCAACATGGGTCTATTATAACACAAAAAATATTACCTACTCCATTATGCTCTAAACTATCTATACAATTTGTTCTACATTCTCCAATGTGAACACAAACACGTTATCATACTATACTTAAGAATTCATAGAATATTGTGGTCATAAAGTTTTGTGACATACATAATACCATATGATCTATATGACCATGGTGGATATGTTACACCATAAGATTATTTATTAAATTTTAATAAAGATACACATCATACTACTTTCCCATAGTGGGTAATATTAATTATGTTTTACAAAGAACTTACATTTGAGAATCCCATTGATGGTATATTTTATTAGCACTACATAACTCTAAATTTAAAAAAAAAATCAAAATATTAAAAAAATATGACCTATTGATGACATTTATTATTTTTTTACATTATCTCTTAATAATTCATCACATATGATAGGTTATATATCCAAAGTTTTTATGCACATCCATTTCATGGTACACATTAGTAAGATGCAAGACATATACATTTTATATGACATACACATGAATTTCCTACACCTTTGGGATACCTTCCTACATTGTGATCATGATTACACTAGGGGATTATTTGTATACTTTACCAAGTTATAATTTAAAATTACCATTTTATTGATAATATTGAGATAGTTTAGATTGATTACACATAGGTATATCTTATTCATATTACTTATGCTACTATTTCTATGGATATTACATTTTCTAGATATAATGATGAGATACATTGATTGTGTAGATTGTCCTTGCTTTTTATATTCACGATTGATGTTATTTCATGTTGTATGGTGTGATTATTTCTTATATTTTATGTTTCATGACTCTTATATTCTATGCAACTTTTTGTGACATTATATGACTAATCTTTTGTTATTTAAAATTTATTTGTTTGTGTGTGTGTGTGTGTGTGTGTGTGTGTGTGTGTGTGTGTGTGTGTGTGTGTGTGTGTGTGTGTGTGTGTGTGTGTATAACTTTGTTTGACTCTACTTATTATTGATTTTTCTTTATTTTATTTGAAACTATGTGTTATCATGTGTGTTTATGTTATTTATTGTGTGCATCACTAACATGAAAATATGTGTGACTTTTTTATTTTTTATTTCTATGGATATATTGGGAATTATCTTCTAATCTTGTGATTTTGTGATCCATATCACACATTCTTATTCTTGTGTGTGTTTCTATGATACATATCATGCATATTTTACATATTTATTACTCATTTTTTATGCTTATTGAAATATCAACTACATCACTATGTTTATTATTATTATAAGTATCTTGACATGAAAATTATATAACTTATAGTATATATTTAATATACACTTAGGTGATCTAATCTTACTATGATTACATAATATTATCTTGTTAACACATGATTTTACATGCTCATAAGTTTTCATATATAACATGATGCATGTAACTATTTTATTTTTTAGAAGAGTAATTCATATGATACATTATTCACCTCAAAATAAGGGCATACATAGTGGCTTGTATTAGAGACTAATTTTCTTACCCAAATACATTTATATTTTAGGTACAAAAAATTTAGATTCTGGGCATAGGTTATTCTAGATTGGTACAGGTTTACATAAATTATGACATATTTGACATATTTTGGAGGCATATTTAAGACATATGTTAGATGTTTTATAGGATTACAAGTAGAGTTTCATAGATTATATATTTATATGACATATATTATGGGACTTATTTTACATAAGTTATCATATTTGGGGCATATGTTTGTCATATGCAAATGTTTTCTAGATATTTTTATATTTTGTCACAAGTTATGTTACTTAATTTAAATAGATTATTGTATTGGAAGCATATGTAGGGAATATGTGACATATTATACGGAAAAAATTACTCAAAATTACTTGGATTTACTTAGGTACTTAGATTGAATACTATAATATGTCTCTAGTGGATGATTCAAAAAATTTACTCAATTTAGATTTTTAGACTCATAAATACCTGTATTTTATTGAAAATCATAGTGGGTCCCATTATCAAACAATATATTTAGTATTGTGGTTGATTTCATATGTGACTTAACTTATAAACAATTATCTACCTCAAATGAGGGTTGGCGTGTATTAATCTCAACCCATGGTTTTAACACTCGTATCTCCAAGGGGCATGATCACCCCATTATCTATTGTCTCTATAAGGTAATTTTTTTCACATGCATGCATGAAAATTCATTACTTGTTATTTAAATTTCACATATGTTTAATGTTTTTACTTTATATTTTACATCATAATGAAAAATTGATCTCGACATGTTTCATTGTAGGTTTTTTCATGGATCAAGATGCAACACTAAGAACATCCTTGAACACAAATCTACAAGATCTATCTAGAACAATAAATGCCATGATATTAAACTAAATTTCAAAATATCATGGTTATGAGTAAGGAGGCTACACATATCTACAAGATCTATCCAGAACACTAAAACCATAATAAGAAAGATTTTAAGCCAATAATAACAACACTCAAGATAATGAGAAAGTAAAATAAATTTGGATTAAAATGTGTTATTATTGGAATATCTCCAATTTTATTACATATGCACTACATGAGTACTAAATATATTGGAGAGAGAGGTCTTGGACAACTCATATTTGGTTATAAAAACCTCACAAGGATATTTATAAGCCATGTGCACAGCCTAATAAGGAGTAATCATAATATCAATAATTAAAAACATGTGCCATAATTAATCCCTTAATCATATATTAATTTAATATAATGGTCACTAGAGTGAACACTCACTCCAACATGAAATCCATAATTTGGATTAAATTGCATGTTAATATTACACTGATTACACACACTCAGGTAGGTGGGAGAACTATATGAAATTTTATCCCTTTTAAAACTATTAGAATGTAGGCAATGCTTATCAACCTAGTGGGAAGTGAGTAGGATCAAATAAACCCATTTGAATAGTTTATTCTAGTATTAAAAGTGGAGTTAGGGTTTGAATAAATAATAAGGAAAATAGATCTCTTTATTCAAGATCAATTTTATCTAAATATAAAGGAGTTAATTTTGAGCACATTCATAACAATCCAAATTTTTAAAATCTTTCATAGATTTCCTAGATGGTTCTGGTCTTCAGTAGATCTTTGTACCCTAAAAATGAATTAAAAAATCACCTCACTCATCCACAAAGGCATAGGCATTTTTTAATAGATATAACCACTCATAAACCCATTAAATCCACATACTAACTAATGTAACCTATCAAAAAATATAATAAAATCTAAAACATATAATCACCCTATCATCGAGGTTATTTCCATTATTAGTAAATTATAATAAATAAATTATACTCTACTAATTATGCTCAAATTTATATGTGGACAATTATATATTTTTCAATCTAAATCTTCTATCACTTTATATTTTTTATATAACCTAAATCCAAAATTATATAAAGCATCTTGAAGTAATTGGAGGATTAACCACATAATTTATATTATTCATAGACAAATGACTAAATTATTAATCCTTAACTATGTGGGATAAGTCAAAAAATATTTTATTCTCTTGAAAATAATTATTATATAGAGAGGTGTGAATAAATTTTGCTTTAATATATCTTGAAACTCATTGTCAACCATATGATTTTTCATTTTATAAATCATGGTATTGTACCAAATCATATATTCATAGATTGGTTCCTTGATTATGTTTTAGAATTTGAGCATAAGATAAATTCTCATTAATATTGATTTTTTTTTGCTAAAAATTGATTGGTAAAAGGATTAAATTCATGAAGCAATTTGAGTCAAGGCCATATGACCATCATAAAATTATAGTCCTTAATATTTATTGGAAACAAATTAGTCAACAAAGTTTTATTAGATGAATAGTCCAAAAAAGTTATGTGAAATTCTCTTAGATATTACTCTAGACCAACTTTACCATAATATAATGTAATATTAGTAGCTATAAAAATTTTAGGTAAGGTATAAGTAGAAATATATAGAGATAATAAATTATGAAGAAATGCTTGAGATTCAATAAAATGAATTGTTCTTAATCTAACTATAACATTTTAACCTATAGATCTATAAAAATATACATGAAGGATTATGTAGTGGGAATATATGAGGATTTAATATGAGTAGTGATTATATGAGTAATATAATTTTTTTATATGGATAGGCAATTAAATATAAGAGTAACATTATCTTTCATATACATTTTGCATGAGAATCACATTTATAACCATAGGTGTAAACATAATAGTAGTAGTAGTGGTAGAATTAGTTTGAACACCTACTTTACATTCAATACCTATATAAGTTTTATTAATATGATTTAAGGGATCATGTTGTTCCTCATATGTGTGAAAATTATCACTTTATGTATTTTTGTCCTCTAGGATTAATTTTAAGAACTTATACCTTTCATGAGGTTGTTGACAAATTCAAATTCATAAATTATACATTATTTTAAATTTTTTAGGATCTATCCCATTAATACCAATAATATGTAATATATCTTAGTATTAATTATTATATTTATTATCATCTTCTAGATCATGCATTTCATCATGAGCAATATGATCCTCTAATTTCAAGTGTTCATGAGTAACATTTACATCAAAAGAATAATCATAAATGTTAATTTCATTTATTTTAACCATTTTGCATGGAACCAAAATAATTTAATTATGATTATTTTAGAAATATATTAATATATCACTTCATATTATATGGATAAGGGAGTTAGCCATATTATATGGCATAGAATAATATCATGAAAAAATCTAAGGATAGGACTAAGAGAAAATATTTTTACCTTAATACAATATGCCATATTAATTTGATCTGAATCCAAAAGATATAAATATGGAACTCTAATAAAAAATGAATAAACCCTAAATTAAAATATAGGATTTGACACATTCAATAAAAGGGTCAAGTTCTCTAATACTTTTTAAATTATACTAGATTAGTTATCCAAATAAGTTTAAAACTATGAATATTTAGATTGTTTGAGAAAAGTCTAAATCAAATAGATTTGAGTGTGAAAAAATATTTTCAATTGCACTATGATATTTATAGATATTACTAATAATAATAGGTTACTTAGCTTTTTAATACTATGTTTAGGTCTGAAATTATATAAAGGTGGTAGGAAGGATTGAAATTAGATCTAGAGTCACTCAACTCTAGAAACTACATGTCTAGACCTACATGGATGAATTCAATAATAGTTGACACATATATAAAAATAATATGCATTTAATCTCTACTAGAAAATCCATGTGAGATGCACTAGGATACTCTAACATATATTATTGTTCCTACTTATAAATTATTATTTTGTATAATATTATACACTTGTTATGGTGTGTATGTCCTGAATTATGTCTCCTTCACCTTGAAACCTTATCTCCAAGTTTGAAACTAAGTTTACCCATTAAAGGTATTAGAAAATATGGGTTGTGTTGACCCCAACCACCCATTATTTAGTAGATAAGCTATACCTACATATCTAATAATCAAAAAAGTGATAAGAATTAATGTAGCTATCTTATTTAGGTGTATGTGTGTAATAATGTTTCTGTAGTATGGAGGAAACTCATAATTTGTCTTTTAAAAATTGATAATTTATAAAATTTACTTTAATTAGATGTTACATATTTGGATAGGGTCTAATAATTTTAGGTGTTTCTTATTTGGAAACTTTAGGGCTATTTCTCTCAATAAGTAGATTTATAAATGTCTTATTATTATTTTATATATATAATTTCTATCTAGGTATAGGCTTAGGCCTAGTTTGTATATATGTATATGTGTTAGAATATATATAAATGATCCGATTTTTTTAACACATCCCTCATCATCATATACCATATTATCATGTATATGTTTTGTAACTCTAGTAACCATAGTGATTTTTAGATTATACCATTTAATCTAATGTTCCATGTAACACATTTATTAACTTGTAGTACTAGCTTAAGAAGTGATGGAGTAGGTAATTCCTAATTAATTTGGATATAACTCTAATGTTATTGTCATTTAATTATTGATCTTGTGATATGATCAAGTATTTTTCTCTAAACTTTCTATATATAACAAACTTACACTAATTATATAATTGGTCATGGTGTAGCATTCTAATGACAAGTATATGGGTAAATAAGATACTCATATGGTATACCTCTAACTATATTTAATATGATGATACATATATAAGTCACATATTAGTTTACTAAAAATGGTACTACATGGATAACATGTATCTAGATACATTCTAACAAATGCCGCTATGCTAGGTAGAACTAATATTAAAGTAGTAATTATTACAGGGCCTACCTTAAGTGGTAGTATAATGCTCCAAAGACAGTTTTTTTTATTTAAATAAAATAATTGTACTATATTTTTTATATCCATATATTCATTCTATGTATATCCAAGAATAGTAATAAGTGTCATAGTGTAAACGTTTTCACTTGAACCATTATTTTCCATGACACTATGAATAAGTTAGGAGTTTGTGTAAGTACACCAAAAAAATGATGCATAAATAGAATCATTATAAAATATATGATGCTAATAAAATGTGATATTAGGTATGCTTACTTGTATACTCTCAAGTTTACTAGTAATTACATCTATTAATACTCCTCTTTAGTGCTATCAATATAATATGTTAGAGGAGGATGTGCATTTAAGTCATATTCACCTCAGTGTTAGTATAAATATTTTATGTTGCATGATTTTGAAATGGATTGGATAATATTTATAGCTTTGCATTCCCATTAGGATGTAAATATAATCATTATAAAATATATGATGCTAATCAAATGTGATATTAGGTATGTGTACTTGTATACTCTCAAATGTACTAGTAATACCATCTATTAATTCTCCTCTTTAGTCCTAAAAAAATAATATTTTGGAGGAGGATGTGAATTATAAGTCATATTCACCTATGGGTTAGTGTAAATATTTTGTGTCACATGATTTTGAAATGGATTGGAAAATATTTATAGTTTAACATTCCCATTAGGATGCATCCTTGAGTCATTTATAGATGTATTTATCTCAAGTATTTTTTCATCCACTAACTCTTATATCTTATGTCACACAATTATGCATCTATTAGTTTAATTTCTTGTGCATCTATTATAATCTCAACATGAATTATTATGAAATACCTTAGATGGTTACCTATTCATATCAACATATTTTTGGGGAGGGAGATATTATATATTTTACTGAAGTGACTTTTATAGTATCTTGTAAATATATTTAGGTAACTCTGTAAAATACCTCCTTTCAAGATCTAACAAGACACACTGATTAATAGGATTTGACACTAGTTTAATTATGATTTTACATCATTATTAGTACCATTCAATTTAGATTTGAAAGATATTTTTCTCTACAATTTTCCACTAGAAATATTTTGAGGGTTAGACCCATGTTTTAGATTATTAATATAAAGGATCTTAACTTCATGGTCTTGATCATATGGAATTAGTCATCAAAAATTTTAAAACATTTGAATACAATGGACTCATATAGTATGGAAAGTAATATTTTCTTAAATATGTCTTGAAAATCATTATCAAAACATGGTCATGTTGTCTTAGAGATCAATGTCTTTTCATGAAGCATATAATCACTAAGTAGTTCATTAGGCCCTCCCTTCAGTTTTGTAATTTGAGCATATGATATCTTCTCACTTATGTTGAGTGAAAATTGTTCAAATAATTTATCATCCAAAGATTTAAAATCATGGATCAATTGGAAATATATGTTGTTAAACCATCATAAGGCATATTATATAATATTTTGGGAAAACAACTTAGTCAAAACCTTATCATTGGATGCATAGTCCATAAATGTTACATGAAAGGATCAAATCTATTGTTTTAGATAACCTTTACCATTATATAGTGTAAGTTTACATGATACAAATATTATAGGTAAGAGATAATGTGAAATATCAAAGGCCAATGGATTATATAAAAATATGTGAGAATCAATGGCATGTCCCACTCTATAAGAGCCTTATTCCAATTGTGAAACCTTAGTTTCAATATCAACATTAATTTGCATAAGGATATAATAATTAGGCATATAAAACTATGTTGTGGTAGATGGTGTCACACTAGTAACAACCCCAGGAGGTAAGATAGTATTATTTATAAGGATGTGCATATTAATATGAGGAAACCATGTGTTGTCCTCACACCATGGGTTAAAATCATGTCTTTAACCATAGGTGTAGAGGTAGTAATAATAGTCACAATAGTATTATTATAAACACCTATTTTAGATTTGGTACTTATAAAATTTATAATTATATCATTGAATATCGCATGTTTTTACTTAGATGTGACAACCTCATCATTATCTTTCATATCATCTCTAGTTACATGTTACAATACATGAAGAAAGTGTTAAATCATATGAATATATTGTGTTAATTATTATTGATCTAAAATTGTATCTTCCATCCAAATTAATTACATACTCTATTATGATTATGTTTTAATTATGTGAACAAGGGTAAATAAAAAATAAAAAAGCACATTTCGAAACACTAACAAATAAATCTAAAATCCTAAGAGTGGAGCCTGATACACTAATGAACCTATAATTTTATGTGCCCAAGGAATGTAGGTTCACAAATAAATTTTATCTTATTTTGTATTTAGTGATATAAAAAAGGTATAAATTGAGACTAATTTATATTATATAATATAAGCATAAATTAAACAAATACAAATGTAACTACCATAGTGTGATTGATTTGTTACAATTGATATAAATATAAATAACTAAGAGGTTGGCATATTTATCTTGTTTATAACTATTAATTGGTATGTAATAGTGTATATTCATAAATAGTGGTTTGTAATGGACCTATGTCTACTTGAATCTAGAAACTAATTATCTAAGTATGTTGGGATAAATCCATCAATGCTTAGAAAATTGTGGTAACTAAATCTAAGTGATGTATATAATATATTTACCTATGATAATTTGAATCTTTTTATTTAATATATTGTTGTGCCTAGATATATATATATAAACATTTTGTGTAATTTTAGAGGCCAAGAATGCATGCATGTTCATATTTTTGTTCCTTCACCTTGAAACCATAGATCCGCTTTTGACACTTGATTCACATTTAATAATAGGTTAGAAATGATGAGTTGAGCTAACATTAACCACCCAAAACTTATTATATGATAATTTCCTATGATCCAATTCTCCAAAGAGGGCCCAATGCAATTCTCCCACCTAACTATCTATCTGATTAATCAGATATATACTAGTATGTAAGGAAATCATGTATGAATTTTAAGATTTGAAAACCTATGATTTTTAATTTAATATTTATAATTGGAATGGAAATTTCATAAATATATATTTTTATATAAAACACATAATAATTTAAAAAATATACTTTCTATTTTATTTTAGACATTTTTTTCTAGGTATATTGTTTATTTATTTTTGTAGTGATTGTCAAGTAAATAATTAAATCCATTTATTTTAAATTAGAAGTTTGGGATATATTTTATGTTAGATAATTATTGGATGTTTTAGGTTGCACCCTAGTTGAGCAAAGGATTTTTTAGGTCCTCTACCCAAACCTAGTCCAACATGGGAATGACCCTAGGCTGTGGGTTACCTAATTTTAGGTCAGACTTATAGGGTTTTTAATGAGGCTAACTCCTTAGATATGAAAATTTGAATATTTATTATTGAAAATTAATATATTATGATGGAAAGGGGATAAAAAACATGAATTAAAACCTAATTTAAGTGTGGTGATACACCAAATGTTCAATAATACACTCTAGACTTGGACACATTCATGACTACTAATGAATGCAATAGGGACAAGGATTGATGAAATTCTATGACAGAGTTCCAAACATGATTATTTTGTATGAAGATTAAAAATATACCTATAAATTAAAGGATATAAATAAATATGTCTATGTAATATACCATGGACTTATGACACTTTAAGAGAAAACTCAATAGATAACACTTCACACAACCTACAAGAATTAACGGTCTTAAAGCAAGGTACATGAATGACCTATAGATGATGAATATACAACATACATTATATAAATAAAAATTTAATAATATACACTTATAATTTAAATATAATATGACATTATCTTATACTACTTCAAAAGAGTTTTACAAAGTGATTTTAGAAGAGGTTTGTTATACCCAATAGAGTAATACAAATCAAGAGATCAAAGCTAGTATTTTTAGGAATAAAGAAGGTAAGAGAGAGAAATTGGTGCTAAAGGGAACATTAATGAGCCTAATTATACTCAATAAAACCACCATTACAATCTTTCTTTAGCATTCCCTTACATTAATGTCATTGTTTCTTTCACTGGCATGATGGAGAATGTGAAGATCAAGACTAGTTATAGGAAGCAATCACCACCAAAGAACGAATCCTTCTCAACCTATTCAAAATTAATTAACCTTAGATATATTCCTCAATAATTATTGATTTTCCTTATGTTATTCATAAATTACTTAAGATTTCTCATGATGTTCTTTTTTACATTCCTTGCATAGTCACCATTCTACAATTATTTCTAGATCTTGAATATAGATTTACTATGGAAGAAAACCAATCACCCCATTGGTTTTCATATAGCTGTGATTGAAAATTGATATCAATAGGATAAGGTATCTTAGATATAAATGAGACATAGAACCTACATCTAGGGTCTGTCAAAAATCTTTTACAAGGATTTAATGGTGTTAGATGGATTTGTAGAGTCTACTCCTAGTTATCTAGATCATGTTTGATCTGGAATTTATGTATTTTACTTTATTGGGGTGGTGAGACCCTTTGTAAAATGTGTCTAACTTCATGGAATCCTCTAGTTTAACCTTAGTTAAATTTTATATCCATTAAATTTCTTTATCTTTCAACTTTTGACATTGGCCATCAATCATGATCTGGGCTCCATACATTTTTCCAATTATTAGATCTTCATTCATACTATAAGATCCTACCATTATCTCTTTGACTTCTTGAACTCATGATCACCATAGATATACTTTGTTATGATTTAATGTGTAACATTGATCTTCTACAAGTTTAATACACTTGTGACACTTAGAAGCTTCTCATGATCCTTTGAGATCCATTGACTTATTGACTCATCACTCACTATTAGATCTACTTTGTATAATTGCATGCTCACCATTGATCTACCTAAACCCACTAACCTATCAGTCATCATGCACCATTAGATATCTTTAAGGACACTTGAAATCTTACCACTTGTAAGCTTCTCACTTATATCAACCTTTTGACTTTATGATCACCATTGATCTTTGATGCATGATCGAATGCACTCTATTAGATCTTTGGGACCCAATGATATTGAAAAGTTTCCCACTCACCATTATATTTAATCTTAGAGCCCAATATTTTGACACTTGTCAGCTCTAAATTCAAATTGGGAACATTTGATTTCAAATATCTATTTCATGAAGCTTAAACTTGACATCTATGTGCATGTTTCACTTTGAAAGTCTAACTTTGAAGCTTTATATTTTGATATAGTAAGCTCTTCAAGACATGAAATTTATCAAGTATGATCTAGGTGCTAAAAACATAATATCCATATGATCCTTTAGCTCTGGGAGGCTTCCTAATCAAACTTATTGAAGCATAGTTGAGATAACAAATCCATATCTATATGATGTGTGATGATGGTCTGGATCTTTAAAGTTTGTGCTTGAACTATTTCTTGATCTTTCAAAGCTTCTATGAGTCCCTAAGACCTATGTGAGATCATTCCATGATCCTGGCTACATTGATCACCATGAGAACCTACTTTATCAAAAATTGACAAACTACACTATAAGTTTAATTAAAGTGTTTCAAAATATTTTCAAGCTACATGTGATCTTTGGACCACTCATTCCATCCAAAAACTTGTTCAGCTCAACTATTCAGGTAGAAGCTTGGCATGTGGGCCAAAATGGCCAATATTTCTAGTGAATCAACTAGCTTGACTAGCTTGTTGGTCATGAAACCTAGAATTTCATCAGTCTTGTTCATAAATGACTAGACAAATTAATTATTACTTACAAAAGGACTCTTCCTAACTCTTGAAAACACTTTGAATTAAAGGGACACACATAAACAATAAGAAAGAAATAAAATGCACCAAAAAATTGGAAAAAACAACAAATAAAGTAATGTGTAAGAGTAATTGGAGGTAAAGATAGACATATGTACCTATATATAAATATTATGAGATAACACTAGTAGTATAATTTAAGATACCTCCCATTGATAAGGATGGGAAGGCTATTTCCATTCAACCTAACAAGATCAAAGGCACTGCTCTCTTTGTAACATGTGATAAAATAAAGCCCACTCTAAATACTATCAAACATGGAATGTTTTCCTACTTTTGTATGGTCCTCATCCCATTTGAGAGATATATCACCTTCTTGGAATGCCCTCGAGGAAGATCTCTTGTCAAATTACCTCTTCACTTGGTGTTGATTGGACCACATAATGTGCATATCAGTGTCTCTTGTCTCCTCCAGCTATTTTAGCTCGTTCAACCTTATCTTCATAATATCATCCTCTAGGATCTCAAGTTGATGTGTAAGCTCTAATCAAGGAATTTCAAGATATATAGGAATTTTACCTTTCTTCCCATAGATAATAAGGTATGGGGAGTGTCTAGTATCTTTCTTAGGTGTCAGTCTATCTTCCCATAGGGCATTCCTTAGTCTAGTATGCCACTCCCTCTAACTATCCTTTATAATTCTCTTTATAATCCTCAACAAGTTATTATTTGTGGACTCTACTAGTCCATTGTCCTATGGGTAATAGTTAGATGATGACTTGAGATAATTTCCATGTGAAATATCCCTCTCACATACCTTGTTTCTAATGAAGGATAATGCATTGTTATAAATAATTGTAGAAAGCACACCAAATCTGGTCACAAGGCTATCATAGGAGTCTAGGACAAAATATTTGTTAGCTTCCTTAAGGGAAATTACTTCAACCCACCTTGTAAATTAGTCTATATCTATAATGATCCATTTATGTCACTTAATTAAATGGGGGTTTATCATCCCTATGATTTCTAAACCCCATTGAATTAAAGGTTATTCTACTTATATGGGTTACAAGGGAAGGGCAACCAATTTTTGCTTGCCAACAAACATTACACATTTTGGGAATTTACTTATCCAAGAGTGTGGATCTCTAAATATTTTGTGCCAAAATTACCTATCTCTAATTATTTTAGAGGTTGTGACCTTGGTATCAAAGTTCCCACTAGTTGAACCATCATGAAACTTCTCAACTAGATTGTATATTTGGCATGATTACACACACCTCAAAATAATGCCTCCTATGTCTCTCTTAAAAATTACTCATTCTATTAAGACATAAGGTATGCTTTACAACCTAAAGTGTCTTATCTTGGATATATATAGTCACATAGGACATTGGTCTAACTCAAGAAATCTAAGTATATCATGTGTCTAATTGAAAGGTGTGTTGTCTGCATCTACCTATTGGTTGTCATGGACTAACAACACTTGATTTTTATCTTGTTTTACCTCTAATAAAAGGTTTTCACATAGACATATACCCCTTAAAAGATTTATAACTCTAATCTTGAGGTCATACTCCATAAATTTTATCACCCATCCATATCTTTTCTCATTGAGGTCTATATTGAGTATAAACTCTTGAATAGTTGGGTGTACCACCATGAGTATGATCTTAATATTAGAGACCTTATGCCTAAATTTATTAAAACATCTCAATACTAAAAGCAAATGTTTCTATAAAAATATATACCTATCCTCATACCCCTCTAAGGCCTAATTGAAGAAAGAAACAGGTTGTTCCAAACCTTGATCGTTATGCTGCATCAACATGATAGAGATTGCATCTAACATAGAGAAGGCATACAAGTAGGATTATTTGTTAAAATCAGGATTAAGAAGTATAGGATCATGAGAGATGGATTATTTTATGACCTAAAAAATCCTCTTTCTTTATTTTGTCCATGTAAACTCCTTGAATTTTATTAACATGTGAGTAAGAGGCTTGACTAGTTCTGCAAAGCCTGGGATAAACCTTATTATAAAATTAACCTTTCCTAAGAAGCTCTATAGATCCTTATTATTCCTAAGCAAGGGTAAGGATAATATTAACTCAAATATTTTAGTATCTATGTAAATACCATACTTGGACACTAGATGGCCTAATAACATACCCTCATGAACAGTAAATATACATTTTTTAGGATTCAATGACACACCAAATTCTCTACATCTTTCAAATACTGACCTCAAGTGATAAATATGATTAGCTGAGTATTCTAAGAAAAAAATGATGTAATATAGGTATATGAGCAACATGTCATTGGTCAAATCTTCAAAATCAATATCCATTTCCCTTTGGAATGTTTCTCTAGCATTGGATAGTCTAAAAGGCATTTTCATATATGCATAAGTTCCCCACTTTATGGTGAAGGCAGTCTTATGCCTATATTATTCTTTGATAATAATCTAATTATAACTATAGTAATGATCAATAAATGATAATCTTTAACAACCTATCACCTTTTGAATAATTTGATCCATTAAGGGTAGTGGGTAATGGTCTTTTAGAGACACTTTATTAAGGTCCCTAAAGTCAACACATACACATTTCCCCATTCTTCTTCCTCAATAGCACAAGGTTTTCCACCCATTAGGAATGTTTAATGGGCAATATTATATTTTATTCAATCAACTTAAATATCTCCCTCCTCATCAACTCTTCCACTTTTTGGTTTATAGGACTTTATTTATGTGTGATTGGTCTTGCATTAAACTCTAGTACAATGGTATGTTATGTAAGTTTGGGATAAAAACCCTTGAAATCCTTGTATTCCCATGCCAATATATTAAATAAATCTTGTCATAAATAAATAAATAAATGTATCTCTCTCTTTAACTATGTTAATCTTTCCTAACTTTAACAATTTATCCTTGAAGATATCTATCTTTTTATAATGTTTCTCTTTGTCTGAGATATATGCCTTGCCTCTTCTCACTTATTCATATTCATTGAATATTCTTTATAATGTCACAAGACCTTTAGGAATATTTTTATATCTTAGCTTCACTTTTTTATCATCATACTAATGTTGGAATTTGTTTCTATTCTTATGGAAAAAATTTGCCTCCTACATAAAAAACATATAATTTGGTCATCATTATCAAACACCTACCAACTGAAATAATTTTTATATATAGATGGCCTAAATATGACCTTTATTTTATCTTGAATTTGGTTGCCTTTAACTCCTTATACAACCTCATACTAGAACCCAAGGGTTGCAAGCTTATCTACATGTTGATTTTCCTCTCTTGGTATGGATTGTATATTGAATACCAAGAAGTCCTCTATGACTTCCCATATATGAGGCATGTAAGATTTCAAATTATGATTATTTATAACACTTATTCCTATAACTTGTTACAAAACAAGATCACTATCACCATTGGCTTGAAGAAGCTTGACACCTCTTCTTCTTGCCTCTTGCAAACCATGTAAAAGAGCTTCATATTTAGCTATGTTTGAAGTGCAACTAAATTAAAATATTATAGTTGAATAGTAATTTTTACCTAAAGGTGAAACCAACATTTCTCCATCTACACTACCATTATTTAACCTTGAGCCATCAAAAAATAAATTCCATAGACCATCTTCCTCTTGAGTAGTGTTAGTTAGGCAAGGTATAACAACACCTTGTTCATGCATACAATACACCCCTAAGCAAGCTTCTTCAATAGTGTTATAATTATCAAATCCTTTATTTTAAGCTACCCATTCATCTAGGTATATGTCTAAAATGCCTTCAATATGGTCATGGGAATCTTTTTTACTAACATTTTCATCATTTTCAAATATGGTACAGTTGACATTTGCAAGGTCAAGCATATCAGGGTACAAATGGAATCTAGACATAAGTTCTAAACTAATAGTGACCCTAGTCCCATATATGGTCCCAAAAACCATGTATGACTAGTTAGAGGGAAAATATCCCCCATTTTTTGTAGTAAAATCCCTAGATAGGCATAGGAAAAAATATGGGGGTAGGTCTATAAACATTACATCCTAAGTGATGACATAATTTGGGCAAGCTACCAATGTGATCTTAAGGTATTTAAATATACTTAATATTTTAGTGGGGTAACCATAAAACTAGAGAACACCCTTTTCATTAGGTACATACTTAAGCTTAAGCTTAAGCTTATCTACTATGTCTTTAGACATAGCCAAAGTTTAAGATTCTGAATCTATCATATAACTATGCACTAAGCAGTCCCCTATGATGATTAACAAGTAAAATGGAGGGGGTTTGACAACCTTAGGTGGATTAATATTATTATGAACTTTATCTTGACTAAGATCCTAACTAGGAACTTGAATTTTACTAGGTTGGTTACTTTCTATAAAAAAAATGTTCACCTTATCATCTATCTCATTCACATGAGAAGACTTGGAGAGTTCTTACTGAAGGATCTCCTTCTATCCCAAGATATATAAATCATAATACATATACATGGTGACATTAGCCTTTTTCGTATGATCCATAATATTTAAAGGAAGACTAGTACATTTTATCTACACCTTAGAAGTAGAAGTATAACTTGGCACTTGAGTAACATGAGGAACAAAAGGAGACTTATTTTGCTATCCATGATGTTAATGTATTTATTGAGTTACAAGAGCTTTAGAAGCTAATTTTGAATTGGTAGGTTGATGACTAACTTGTACAAATGTTGAAGGATCCTTATGCTACCCCAAATTATCATCCACCATCCTCCTCTTAGACTTTGTATTGGGTTTAACTAGTTTAACTTTCATTTGTGTAGTTTACCCCATGTTTGTTGCTACACATTCAAACATATGTTCCACTTGTTGAAATTTTATGCACATGGTATTAGGTGGTGCCTTACCCATGATTTTTTTGTTGAATTTAAGCATCTAATGGTCTCAAGGTAGGCATATTACCTAGATTCATTGGAGGGCCTTATGGTGGAGGAGGCATTGTGTCATGGTATTAGAATGAAGCAACATGCTACAAACTAGGATCTTGATGTTTTTTTCCACTTATATACATTACCGTCTCATTAGACTACCCTCTTGATTTCCATTGACCCTCTTATGCAAGGTTGTTTTGTGTAGGGATCAAGACTCTTGAGCTACTTGTAGTTATGGGGTTATAACTATTATAAGACATACCTTAAGTAATTTGGCCTTGGACTTATTTATTTTATGAATAAAATGGTATATTATAGGATTGAGTAGGGTATTGGACTTGGAAGGGACCTTAGTATGTCCTATTTTAATTTTATTATTATCTCTTTAGAGCCATTATCTTTTTCTTTTGTGCCTTCAACAAGATATCTATCTTTATAAATTTGTCCACTTACCTATCATCAGGTTGGGATTAATTATTTGGAGTGGGAAATGGAAAAATGGTAGGTGAGGTTAGATAAATCTCAATAAAAAATGGCATGATAGGTCTTGGCATGAGTTTCCCTACTTGTATCAAATAGTTTTCTTCTATTGTAGCTATCTCATGAGCCCTAGGTAGAGTTGTCCCACCCATAAATTAGATAATGATTGTAATGTATGAATTCAATGCTCT
This sequence comes from Torreya grandis, assembly GCA_037957365.1. Classification (NCBI taxonomy): domain Eukaryota; kingdom Viridiplantae; phylum Streptophyta; class Pinopsida; order Cupressales; family Taxaceae; genus Torreya; species Torreya grandis. Next base: position 200,972 of record JARHVA010005528.1, on the reverse strand, counting down.
CAAATAGTAAAGAAAATTATAATTGGGCATGGATTTAATGATGACATGGACCTATCCCAAGTATTTTGGAATCTAAAGTTGAAATCAACCATTAATTCTTGGGATGCCCTCTTGATTGAGGTAAATTATTCAACAAGTGACACATGGTCACTTTTATCCTCAAAATGCTTACATAAGCACTCCCCAAACTCATCCCAAGTATTTATTGAGGTAGGATCTCGACCTATATACCATTGCAGGGCTTTGTCTTTCAAGGATGTGGCTTTTAGTCTCATAGATATATTCTCTTTCATAATGTTATACATTAAAAAAAGGTTTGTAATGTTAGCTATGTGATCTATATGTGTGGTGAAATTTTATCCTATAAATTATGGTATAATATTCAAAGATTAGTTAGGGATATCATCATGTTGCTAAAGGTTAAGAGGGCTGCCACCATTTAAAGGTACATAAGCTTCCATTCTAGGCCTTGTCATTTGCATAGTGGGGGTTATACTACTTAAAACAATAAGATAACTAGGAGATGAATATTTATTTTGGGGATAAGGACCTATCCTAATTAATCTTTCTCTTTTATATAAAGTAGAAGGTAGATAAATGAATTCAAATGGGATACTTTTACTAGCTAACCTTATAGTAACCTTTGGCATGAGGGGTCTATCTAGATGATGTTATAAACTCTTTAACTTGAAAAATATTTAAATTTTGATGATGGTGGATGTCTCCCTCTAATGCAAAAACTTATTCTCAACTCCAAACTTTGGTCATGCAAAAGATCATGGGTCCCACTAGGCATGCTATAAATTGTTAGAGGTTCTAGGTTACACCATGGCTAAGCAAAATATAGTTTAGATCCACTACCCAAACCTATTCCATAATGGGAATAAACCTAGGCTATGGGTTACCTAATTTTAGGTTAGACCTCTAGGGTTTTTAATGAGAATATCTCCTCAAATATGATAATTTGAATCTTTCTTATTTAAACTTAATCTATTGGGATGGAAAAGGGAGAAAATATATGAATGAAAGCCTACTTTAAGTGTGGTGATGGACCAAATTTTCAATGATTCACTCTTAACTTGGACACTTTCATGAATACTAATGATTGTAATTAGGACAAGGATTGATCATATTCTATGACAGAGTTCCAAAATTGATTATTTTGTATGGTTGAAAAGAGACTTGTAACTTGAAGGATAGAAAGAAATAAGTCTATGTAAGACACTATGGACTTATGAAACTTCAAGAGAAACCTTAATAGCTATCACTTCACATAACCTACAAGAATTAACAATCCTAAATTAAGGTACATAAAGAACCTATAGATGATAAATAGATAACATGCATTTTATAAATCAAACTTCAATAAGATGCACTTAACATTAAAATATAATCTAACATTATCTTATATTACTTCAAAAGAGTTTTATAAAGTGATTTTAACAGAGGTTTTCTATACCCAATTAAGGGATACAAATCAAGAAATCAAATATACTATCTATAGGAATAAATAAGGAAATAAAGAAAGAAAATGGCACCAAAGGTGTCATTATTTATCCCAATTACACTTAGGACAACCACCATCACAATCCTTCTTGAGCCTTCCCCTACATTAATGTCACTGTGTCTCTCACTGGTATAATGGAGAATGTGAAGATCAAGACCAATTAGAGGAAGAAATCCCCACCATAACATGAATCCTTCTCAAGTTCCTCAACATTAATGCCATTCACTATCTTCCTCAATCATGCTTGACGTTCCTCACATTATCAAATAGTTACTTGAGCTTACTCGTGATAATCTTAGTAGCATTCATTACACAGTCACCATTCTACCGTTGTTTCTAGATATTTAATATAGATCTACTATGGATGAAAACAAATCACCCCATTGGTTTTTATATATCTATCATTACAAATGAAGATCCATAGGCTAGGGTCTCTTAGATAAAAAATAGATGTAGAACATATGTCTAGGATCTCTCAAAAATATTTTATATGGCTTTACTAGCATTAGATGGATTTATAAAGTCTAATCTTGGTTATCCATATCATTTTTGATCTTGAATTTATGTATTTTAACTACTTTGGGAGGTGAGACCCTTTGTCCAACATGTCTACCTTCATGGCATCTGCTAGTTTGACCTTAATCAAATTTAATCTCCATTGAAGTTCTTTAGCTTTCAACATTTAATGTCAACCATCGATCTTGATATGGTATCCCCACATTTTGCCAATTTTTAGATCTTTATTCATCTTGGAATATCCTATTGTTAGTTCTTTGACTTCTAGACCTCATGCACACTATCAATATGCTTTGATATTATTAAATGCTAACATTAATATTCTTCTAGTTTAATGTGCTTATGACACTTGGTAGCCTCTAATTAGCCTTTGATATCTATTGACTTGTTGACTCATCACTCACTGTTAGATTAAATTCATATGATTGCATGCTAATCATTGATATTCCTAGACCCACTAACCTTATCAGTCTTTGCACACTATTATATCTCTATTAGGACACCTAATATCTTACCACTTATCATCTTCTCACTTATGCTAACCTTTTAACTTGATGTTCATAATTAATCTTTGATGTACAATCTAATACACTCTATTGGATCTTTGAGACCCACTAACATTGTTAGGTTGCTCACTTGTCATTAGATTTGATCTTAGATCCTAATATTTGGAAAGTTGTTAGCTCTATATTCAACATGGATTCATTTGAATTCAAAATTCTATTTCACAAAGTTTAAACTTGAAGTTTGTGTGCTTGTTTCACTTTGCAAGTCTAAATTTGAAGATGTATATCTTGAGATAATAACCTCATCAAGACATGAATTTTAAAGATGATGATCTAGGCACTAAAATCATCATTTTCATATCATATTTTAGATCTGGGAGGCGTGTTAAGAAAACTTATGCAATGCATAGTTGATCTGACTAGTCTATTTCTCTATGATGTGTGATAATGGTCTGGCCCTTAAAATATTATGCTTGAATTATTTATTGATATTTAAAAGCTTTAATGAGTCCTTAAGACCTATGTGAGCTCATTCAATGATCTTGGCTACATTGATCACCATGAGAACCTACTTTCTCAAAATTTGACAAACTACACTTTAGGTTTACTTAAATCATTTCAAAAGCTTTACAAGATACATGTGATCTTTGGATAACTCATTCTATCCAAAACCTTATTCATCTCATCCATTCAAGTAGTAGCTTCGCATGTGGGCCAAAATTGCAAATAATAACTTAAATAGTTTCATGGGAGGAGTGGCAAATAAGATACAACTAAAATCATTTTTACCCTTATATCATGTGTTCCAAACCCAACAAGTTTGAAAATTAGTAATAAATTCACTTAAGCCTATTTGATAATTGATGTTTTCATATAGGTGAAATTATATATGTGATTTGGTGGGATAAACTCATTAGCTATTTAGAGGTTCCAAACTCAATCCTTATCCACTCTAAAAAAAAGGCAACTTTTGTCTTTTTAAACTTTTTAATTTAAAAATTTATAAAAAATGAAGATAAATTAGACCTTTTATAACCATTTATGCCATAAATTTTATATACCGTGTTATTTAAAAAAATAAATTATTTTAGAAACTAGAATATTGTACATTTGAAATGAGGTTTTATGTGATGGGTTCTAAAATGTTCATTTGGTAGTTTTTTTTAAATTAGGAAGAATTTGAAATTTAAATTGGTGAAGGTAAAATGGGCAATAAATAAATTAGAAAACTTCAAATTGTCATATATTTTTAATATTTGGTGTTAAAATAATAATTATGATCCCTCACTATTCATAGAAAGGGAATTTGAATGCTCATGTGGATTTATTTTCTATGTTAAAATATTTTGGTTGTTATCACTTTATAACCTATTGTAAATGTGTGTAGATGTTATTCATTATCATATTATTTTTGTCAAAATATAATAAGGGTATACTTTTTTTTGGTTCATTATGTATTTTTAAAGGCATACTAAAAATTTAATAAAGGTGGTATACTCTATTTTTGTTTCAACATTATTGGTTGAACTCGAGTGAATCCTATTTTAAATTGATTTAGTAGTTTTCTAGTTTGTTTTTCTCATGGGTTATACTCTATGATAATTAAACCTCAAAAACAAATATAATATTATCACATAACTAAGTGTTAAATATATTTCCATAATTATCATGCACATTTTTAGTAAATTTGTTATTATGATGTAGAAAATTAATAGGATACAAGGTTAGTTGAATAAGAACAAACTAGAGATATAATTAATGTCAAGCCAATAGTCAATTTTTGAAACCATTATAGAAAATAAAATAAAATTATGCCTAATCTTAAGATTATTTTTTTCAAATATAAATAATTGTCTAATATAGTCTTCACCCATGTTACTAAACTAAAGTTAAGTATGTTTCAAAATATTGGGACATACACTTGTTCTGAATCCTATTATGGAGCCTTCACATGCCATACAATGATGGGATAATTTCCCAATAAATAAATATCTTAGACCCTCAAAATATCAAATTGAACTAAAACTAAATAGTTGGGTGTACATAATTGAATGTTCATGTGAGAAACCTTACATAGGTGAAACAAGTAGACCTATAAAAATAGGATTAATGAGCATGATAAAGATATTAAATTTGATAGGGTTCATCAACCAACCTTAGATGAGCACTATATTACTATTAAACATGCCATTAATTTTGATAAAGCTAAAAAAATTGTTTTTGAGGATCATTATGTTAAGTTTAACCTAAGAGAGGCTATTGAAATAATGAAACACAACAACATAAACATAGATAATGGTTGAAACATTAGAAACAAGTGGAAACTCATTATTTAAAACATAGATTAAAAAAAAACCTAAATCATTAATAGGGTGACATATTTTTTCAAGCCTCATCTTTTAATATTTTAACATTGATTTATGCTTACAACCTTGTCTAATTATTAATAAACAAAATTAATATGTTTAATATTCGTTATTTGTCTTTTTGCCTTTAGTTTATTTGGCTGACTATCCATGGTATATTTCTTGTTTATTTATTTCTTGGATTGACATTTATTATCCTTATATTTTCTTTCCTTTACATCATATTTTCCTCTTCCCTAATATTGAGTCTATAACTAGACTCAAGTCATCATAATCAAAACATTATAACACAATGAAATTAAAAAATATCTTTATTAAAGTACCATGCTATTCTAGGATATAATTTCTCATTGGTTTTCATTTTAGAAATAATTCTAGATCTATTTTCCTTATTTTTTAGGGTTGTGTATGTGTAGTCTAGTTGTTCATCCTTTTGTTTCTAATTCACCATTACTCCTAGAGGTAATAATAATTTTTCTCAATGTTGATGTCAAGGTCATTCCTAAACTGATAAGATTATTTTTGTCTACATTTGTGTCTACTATGTGGAAATATGATCATTTTATCTATAATTTATAAATGTTATATTTGTATATTGAGTCCATGAAGAATGTGTATTTTAAATTGTTTAATAATTTCATATGGAGATATGAAATATTTATGATGTATATACATTATATTATTTTTATTTCAATTTTAGATTATGATTATTGTGATTTATCTTGTGATGTTGCTAATGTTATTATTATTCTTATTTCCAATGATGATGATGAGCTCACCATTATGGACCATATTGATCATTATCATATTGGGATATTATTTATTTTTATAGATTTTATATTGATGTTGATTTTAATGTATTTGATAATTTTTTTAAGTGATATGTTGATGATTTTATTTTAATGTTTAATTGGATCCATAAATATAATTGTGATATGTCAATACCTAGTATATATGGATAATTATATATCTAAATATTATACTTTTTTAGGGATTTATTGTGAAAAATTAGAATTGATGTATTTTTTATCACATGCATGATACCATTTTATCAAAATGATAGATATTTGTTTGAGA
>JARHVA010005528.1:75000-190000 GCA_037957365.1 Torreya grandis | reverse complement strand
GATCATGATACTACATCTTAGAGTTTCTCTTGAATAGTCATCTAAGCATATTTGGAGCCTTTTATAACATAAAGACCTCCAATATAAATTATGATTTTGGATATATTGGGGTAAAAAATTAAAACTTCCACATGAAGTTTAAAATTATTTACAATGAGAATAATTATAGATAAAGAGAAGAAACATATGGGTATTAGGAAGTGGCATTGTCATGCATAGGGAGACTCAATAACAATTGTGAGAGGCCAATCATTGCATGAAACTAATAAAAAGTTTTAAAACCAAGTGGTTTTGTGAATATATATGCCACTTATTCATATTTAGAACATAACTATAGATTAAAAACACCATTAAGTATTTTCTATCAGATGAAATGCGCATGAACTTCAATGTGTTTAGTTCTTTGGTGTTGCACTAGATTTTTTGCTAGATCTATACAACTTTGGTTATCACAATAAAATATGGTAATTTTAGAAACATATAAATGAATTTATCCTAATAAACTTCACAACAACATTTATTATTTAATATCTTCGATATCACTTATGTACTTAGTTTCTATGGAAGAGAGAGATGGTAGGTTATTTCTTGCTACTCTAAGTGATAACACATAGAACATACTTAAACACATATCCATAAGTAGATTTACGATCTAAAGTATCGCCAACATGGTTAACATCACAATAAGCATATAAATTAGCATTATTAATGGATGAATAAAAAAACCATAGTTTACAGTTCCTTTGATATAAAAAAGAAATATCTTTAGCTAATTTCTAATGATCTAAATAAGAATCTTGCATAAATATTGAAGCAATACTAACAACAGGTGAAATATTTGGCCTAATAATGGTTAGATAAATCAAAATTACAATAAGTTATCTATATAAAGTAGGGTTATCTTTTTCACATGTAGGTTTATGATCAAGTTTAACACCAACATCAATAGGAATAGTGCTAGATTTATAATTAAGCATATTAAACTTAAAAAGAAGATTATGTGCATACTGAGATTGTGATACAACAATTGAATTTTTATCTCAAAATATATTCATTCTTAAAAAATGATGTAAAATACTTAAACCAATCATTTCAAATATTTGACTTAGTTTATCCTTATATTTATGAATTAAACTAGTTAGATTGCTAGTAATAAACAAATCATCAACATATAATACAATTAAAATCAAATGACCATTTTCAACTTTAACAAAGAGATCATTATCTGAATAGCAGTTAGAAAAACCCAATTCTTTAAAAAAATAAGTAATTTTAGAATATCAAGCTCAAGGATCTTGTTTTACAGCATACAAAGATTTTTTTAACTTGCATACATAATGTTCTCTATTAGGATAAGTGAAATCTATAGGTTGAGTCATGTAAATTTTGTCTTCTAAATCACCATTGATAAATGCATTCTTGGAATCCATTTAGTGGATAATCCAACCATTTTAGGATGCAAGAGCAATAAGAAGTCTAATAATACTCATTTTTTCTATAGGAGTAAAGGTTTCAACATAGTCAATCCCAAGTTTTTTAGCAAACCCACGAGCAACTAATATAGCTTTAAAGTTGTTAATTTTATCAATTGAATTATATTTGATCTTATAAATCTACCTACAACTGAAAAATATGCCTTTTAGGTGGAGGGACAAGATCCCAAGTCTAATTTTTAATTAAGTCATTATAGTATACTTTCATAACAAAATTCCATCTATCATCTTGAGTGGCTTCCACAAATGATTTAGTTTCACATTCATACATAGTCATTAATGCATGATAAAAATTTTGACTTCCAGTTAATTTCTTAAGGTTATCAACATTAGAAGATTAAATTAGGGATTCTACCAATTTAAGTATTTTAGGTTGAACATGAAACTCATGGGGTTATTCATACTCTAATTTATCCATAGTTAGATCAACTTGTTTAAGGGTATTTGTTTCATCACAAGGAGAAATATGAGAGTTAGGTTCATTAATAGAAGAACACTGAAGAGGATCCATAAAGGGCTCACAAAAGTGTTTTTTAGGAACATGAACATTATTATTCTCAATAGTCTAACATTTATATGGATAATACACTCTTAAACCTTTTGTCTTACCTCCATATCCTAAAAAAATGTAAGAATAAGAAGTGAGGTTGAGCTTCTTCCTCTTAAATTTAGGGATAAAGATAGAAGCAGGACTACCAAAAATCCTGAGATGAGCCACACTAGGTTTATTTTTAGTCCAAAATTCTAAAGGGGTATAAATATGAACATCTTTGGTATGGACTATATTTATTATATGGATAACATTTTTCATGGATTTGGCTCATAATAATTTAAGGACATTATCAGATTGTAACATTGTTCTAACCATTTTATTAATGGGAATAGGGAGTTTTTAATTCCATTTGAATACCACAAATGATAAAAAAAAGAATCAAACTATTTACTAAGATATTCACCACCATTATCAATTTTTAATCTCTTAATAGAAAAATCAGATGCATTTTCAACATAACCTTTAAATTCTTTAAACTTATAAAAAACATAAGATTTTTTTTAATGAAATAAGACCAGATCATTCTAGTATAATCATAAATAAATATAATAGTATATAAATAACCATTAATAGATACAACTTCAAGAGGTCCTAAAACATCACTATGAACTAATTCTAAAATATTTGAGGAATTCACATCATGATTCTTATGAAAGGGGTTAGTATGTTACTTACCATGTAAGCAACCCTCAGAAGTTTCATGATGAGAGAGGATAGAAGGAAGTTTAAAAACAAAATTATTTTAAGATATATCATGTAAACATATAAAATTAACATGTCCTAATATTTCATTCCATTTTTGAGATTCATTATTACTATGCAATGAAATAAAAACTACAAAATAAGGAGAAAAGATATATAAACCATTCTTTTAAACACTTTTAATAATCAAAGAACTATAATTATTAATAATATAACAACTATATATAAGCAATGTTATAATTAAATTGTCATTTTTTAGTTGAGAACAAGATAGAAAATTCTTTTTAAGCTTAGGTACATAGAAAACATCATTAATAAAAACATTTGAAATTTTTTCTTTTCCTATTTATTTTCTTATAAAAAAGAATTATCTCCTAAGTAAATTATTTTAGATATATCTCTATAATCACATAAAATATTATATAAGCATGTCATATTGTGCGATTCACTGCTATCTAAAATCTATTCATTTTCATTTGAAGCACATAAAACAACATATAAAGAAATAAACTATAAATATTGATTGTTATTTTGATTATTATACTTTTTTTTTTTTTTCTATAAGTTTAATTTTTATTTATATCCTTATTTTTATAACAATTTTTCCTTCTAGATGACATGTGATCCCTGAGCTTTCCAGTGCATTTCAATAGAATCACAAGAAGCTATGCCCATTATCTTATAGAGTATTAAGGATGAATTCCTTCTCCACATTAGTAATCAAGAGTAACCTAGCAATTCTTGGAAACTCATTTAGTCCATGAATGATGGCACTCACCTTTTATAGTTCATTAAATTAATCCTTGAATTGATAACTGCACTTATGACGAGTGATGAAAAAGTTTTTAATTTTCATGCTAAAATTAAAAACATTAAAGATAAATTAGATGGATGTAACTTTAATTTGACTTAAGATCAGTTACTTTATTTTATCATTTAGTTAAAATAGTCATGAAAAGTTTAAAAATTTCATTTCAATTTTGAATTATAAGTATCAAACTAAGCAATATATCCTTAACCTTACCACCTTGTCTACTCTCCTGATTCAATAAGAAAAAGTGATGACCAATTTTGATTATAAGGAGAATGACACTCAAGCACTTATCACTCATAAAAATGTTTCTAATAACATTAAAAATATAAATCTAACCCTAATTCTACTAAAGGCAAATATGGGAACAAGAAATTTGGTAATATAAAACATACATATTTTTACCCTATTATGAAATAATATCATGAATATAAATAACATTATTTGATCACATTCAATTTGTGAGTTTTATGAAAATAATAGGTCCATACATCTTGATGGAAACCAATTAATTAATATTTGATAAATATTAAACAACTATAATATGATTATTTATTTATATGATGCTTATACTTTGAGTTAATAAATAATATATTATTTATTATTTAATAATTACCAAGGCTAAGTGACATATAGGCCCAATTAGGATTATTTTTTATAACATAGAGGGGACTAATAACACCTATATAGGAGGTTATACTAGATTAAAATCCCTTTGAACTAGATCTAGAGTGCGAGTTTCCTTATGCTTCTTCGATCAATTACCTTGGTTGGCTCTAGATGCTTCATTAGAAAGACTAGTTGGGATAGAAAGAACTATGGGACATGATGGTGGAGACTTAGATATACTAAGGGAAGTGTAAATTTAACTAAAGTGGGAATTGAGAGGGTCCCCATTGCTATTGGTATGCTCTTGATAGTCATAGTCATGTTTGTTGATAAATAGACACCCAAGGAAGGCATCAGGAGGATTTCAAGTTGGGAAATGGATGTATCAGATGGGAATGAAGAGGAAAGGATGCTTATGAGGACTGAGTCCAAAGTTAATTGGTTGAATTACATAGGGGGTGCAATGTGGAAAAGATAAGGCACCACTTGGGTGGATTGTAGGAGTAGAGTGAAATAAGTGGGTGTTGGGATTGGGAATTGGAAAGTGTTAAGAGTGAGGGGTGGTAGGGAAATGAAATAAATTAGAGGTGTGAGAGGGGGAACCTGGTCTATTTCCTATTTATATCCTCATGCCAACATCACCCTTATATTGTCACCCACATCAAACCTTAGTGTTTATGTTCCCTAGGGTTGATGTTTTGGTGCTTGAGTTGGTTATACATGGTCTACATACCATTGAGTAGTGAATGTATGTAATCAAAAATGCAACATGTATATAAATTATTCCTAGATTGGAGAAGATAGATCATAATTACACTTCCAATTTTGAATACATTTGTTATACATGAGCATGACTAATATGGGGATCCACTAGAATTGATAAATGGATCTCTTATCATAATATACAATACTAAGGAGGGTTATAAAGCCTCAAATTTAACATAATCATGAAATAACCTTAAGGGGGTCATAGGTTTTCATATTTCACTTAATCTAATAACATGTAAAGTAAATTTAATCTAGTACTCACCAAATCTTGTGGCACAACATGAGGGGTTAGTAAATAATCAAAACATATATAGGATAATCTCAATTAACCTAATTATAAATAAGACCCTAATACATATACTATGAAGAGTAATATTTTTTAATCCAATACTTATGATACTTATATCTACTAAAGAGAGGATAAAAGTTAGAGAATACTTACCTGAATGTGAACCCATCAAGACTCAATCTTTCCTTTGGCCAATCGGGATTCACATGAGGTTGTGGTGGTTTTTAAATATCACTATGAAAGGCCAATTCATCCAAGACTTATCCAAAATACTATATTCTCTAAGTAGAAACCCTAAGATAAGACTCCTCAAGTAGAATGGTGGAAGAGAATATTATAAAGAAGCACGAGCAAATAATAACTCCTGATTATCTATAAAAATAATAATGAAATGTTCCTGTATTTATAGGTGGATATTTCCCTAAACCCTTTAAAATATGTCAACCAATAGGTTCAACCTATTTGACCCTATATAATTATAGTCAATTATTCACTAGGTCTTGAGCTAGGTCAAACAAAGGCCACACTAACTCCTAAGTGAAAATCTCCCAAAACTATACAGGGTCGACCTAGTCTACCTAGTATAGCTGACTGATAAAAGGTACTAAGGTAAGGAAAAGAAAGATTAAAAGTGGAAAAAGACTAGAAGAATATACAAGTAAGGAAAAATAATTTATGGAATGGTTTTAGTAGCTAGTTAGATTGGTAATAATGTGGAAATAAGGGATAACAATATTGTAAAGCACCAATGGTCTATCCACCCCTTTTCTAGTGCACATCTTAAGGCATGCACTCAGATAGATTGAGTCTTTATGGGTTCCTAAAATATGTAAATATTAAATATTTTATCCCACTCAAATTTCATCAGATGTCACTAAGGTGCAGTAGGGGATGGTGCTTTGAGAAATAACATAAGAACACATAACATTGATGCTAAGAAAAGTTGTAGTATTTTAAAGCATAAAATAATTGAAAGTAAATGATGAAAAGGGAAATAAATAAAAAGTTAATTTGATATGTGCCTTGACTTACCTTTATTATTGGATGGTTGTCTATTGTGTTGTTATTTTTGATTGTGTAGGTCACAAAGACTACATTCGATAAACCAAAGAATACTAAACTAAAGAGAAAAAACAAACAAATGTAAGAAAGCCAAGATAACTAGTGTTATGAGGATGGGACATACTTACGAATTTAGAAAGCTAAGGTGATAATTTCTATGTTAGACCAGATGACCAAGTCAAAACCAAGAGTAAATTAGGTAGCCAAAAATCCAATGCTACTAAAGACTAAAAAACTCAAACAAGTAAACTTGAAGTAAGAAAGGAAAACTCACCAAGTCAAACTAAGGATACATGTCAAAAAATATGGTAATCAAATATATCAATGAAAATTTAGAAATAAAAAAGTAAAACAACATTGATGAGTGAGTAGTGACAATCCTTAACTCACTCAACAATGGAAAAAGGTGAATAAAAGGGAAAATAACATTATTGAGTTTCAAGTAATAAGCCAACCTCACTCAACAATGGAAAAAGCATACAAACTCAGGTGTCCATAATAGAAGGATAGAGAAACAAATAAAAAAATGGTAAAAGGAGAGCAAAATAAATATAGGAATGTAAATGTATGGTGAAAAAAAATCCATAATTTCTCAAACATGTCATTTGAATCTAAGGATAAATAAAATTGAAATAAAGTAGTGCTAACATGTTTTTAAGAGATGAAGAGGAAAGAATAATAAAATAGGGTAAAAAAATTTAGAATCATAATTTGCCTATCAAGGGGATAAATGAAATGGGTGGAGGGGATAATGAAATAAAAACCAAGGTAAAAGAAATATTTATTGAATTCAAGACACTCAAATTATGTTTTTCAAAACAAGAGGACTTTAGACCTTACGGACACTAAAGAACTTCTCTTAGCCACACAAGTATTAGGTCAACAAATGAAGTATATAGATCATCCCATGAAGTTTATATGCATGAAAATTAAAATGGACCTACCTTCCCCTGACATGTTCCCCATTCTTCAGGACCCCTTATACAGTCATCGATCTACTATGAAAATTGGGTACTTGCATGAGAAAGTAAGTATCACCATAGATTTTGTTGAATTTTCCTATTCCAATCTACTAGCCTACTACACCCCCAATGGACCTTAACTCTATGTGAGGCCAAATATGGAGTTTGATCTTTGATTATATATAAGATATGTGCTTCAAATCATGTCTTTTTGTGTGATTTTTAATTTTGAAGTGTGTATGTTGCCTTTTGTATATATCATTACCTTTTTTTAAAATGATTTGGATTTAAATTTTTTAATGGATTTTTTAATTCATCCTCCATATGTATTTTAAATACCAAACATGGTTACTAAAGATGAATTTCATTTGAATACTTGGGAATTAGTTGATAATAGAGATAACTTTGAAGAGTATAGGGTCTAAGAGTCTCATAAATCTAGGTGAAATAAAAGTGCTATCTTGACTTTGACCTTGATTTATCCAAGGTTTAGTGAAAGGAAGGGAGATTAAGAGGATTGACACATGAAACAATTTTAATTGCTTCAAATTGTAAAAAATGTGAGAAAGGGTGAAAAGGGATACAATGATATAAAAGTGTGATTCTTTATCATAAAAATAAGGGAAGTGGAGGAAAACATTCTAACATATATTGTTGTGTGAATTCCATCTACCAAAAGAAGCAAAAGATAAATTTGAGAACAAGGATAGAAAACAAATTATTATAAAAGCAATGAGAAGATGGTAATTTTATGAGGAAAGCCATGTCCTATCCATGGTCTTACACTACAACTCATGAGAGAAAAGGAGGAAACCAAAAGACCAAAAAGGAATGATTAAAGGTTTATGAAAAGAAAGAACTACTACATAGGGAGAAACACATGTAATTAACCTAAAAAAAAATTAGATATATGTAGATATAAATCATAATAAGAAGGAAAGGATTCTACATTAACGACTATATCAATGATGAGCATGTAAGAGATAAGATTAGGTGTCTCAGAATGTTTCTAGAAGTTGAATTAGTTTGGTAACATGTCAGTTAGAATAAGAGTGGGAATTACAAGATGCCCCAAATGGTAATTGGATGTATGGATGGGCATCAGAAGATGACCCAAAGTCTAAACTAATATGTGGGTGGATATTGCAAGATGCCCCAAAGGCTAGAGAAATGTGTGGATGGGCATCACGAGATTCCCTAGACATTAAAAAGGGAAAGAAAAGATAAAAAAAGAGAATAAGAAAAGAGAATCCCATATAGTGTCTAAATGGATTCAAGTTATCCAAGAAGATTCTAATTGGGGGCATGATGATTGAGATAAATGAAAAAAATGCTAATAAAGAGAAATAGAGAATTGGATTGATAAATAAGGAAATCCAAAAATAGTATAGGGTTGACTGGGTCAACCTATCACAAGGAAAAATATTTTCAAATAGTATAGGGTCAACTAGGTTGATTTAGTACAATAACAGAGGCTAGAAAAGTAAACAGGGTCAACTAGATCAACCTAGTATATTAAATAGGGAAAATCAAAAAGTTTGTAATAGACTATGTCGACTAAAATGACCATGTACTAAAAATAATTTTTTAAGTAATTATAAAAGTAAGAGTTAAAGGGAAACAAATAATTATTTATATTAACGAGGTCGATCCGATTGAGGCACACAACATAAAACCTTGCACTAACATTGGCTAATGAAAGTTTTTGTAATACAAACTACAATTGAGCAAAGAACAAGAAATAGACTTGGAAAGTAAAAGCTAGCTAGTTGGTCAACTTAAATTATATTTATATTATTATAACATTATTTTAAATGTGATGGGAAGTTGGTTTTAAACAAGGAACTAAAAATCAATCTGAGGATAGTTATAGGAAGTTTAGGTTGAAATGGATCTGTATTAGCAATGGTATAGGCTTGGTATTAGGGCTTAATCCCTCACTTCACACACCATAGTGATAAGGTTGTTAGGTGATTATCCATAATATACCATTAACCACATGTTTATACTTGGCCCAAAAATCAAGTCAACTTCCCCCTTGGTGATGAAATCTAAATAGGTTGGCCTTGGGTAGATATTTGTTAAAGTGATTATTAATATTTTGTGATTTGGTTGTGTGTGCATAAAATAAAAAATAGTGAAACTAAATGGTAAATTAAAAACCACATAATTAGACTATGTGTTCTATTCTAAGCATGAAATTAATAAAAAATGAAAGTATGATCTAATTACTAGCATACACAGGTTAATTCTAACTTTAAAAATCATATAGTGTTGATGCAGTCAATAATGTATACACAAAATATAGAATAGGGTTGATAATGTTACCTTTGTGCTATGGAAGCAAGGTATATAAATAAACAAGTTTGATAGAGTCAATATAGTTATCTAGATAGCACATGGAATACAAAACCAGGTCGAAAGGGTTGATTCAATTGACTATATAAGGGCAATTTTAAAGATTGCAAACTATGAAAACAAAAGACTGTAAGAAAGATAAAAATAATAAAAAGGAAACTTGGTGATCTTGAATATGAAAATAAGTGATATTTTTATCAAATAACCTTGATAAATTCTTGAAAATTCTACTAATAGGGTCGATTGGGTTGATCTAGCTTTGTAGAGGCCTATTGTTGAGTGCCTAAAATGTATAGGGTCGACTGGGTTGACCTAGTATGTTGAATACGATGCCTAAAAATGTACAAGGTCAATTGGGTTGACCTAGTAGTCTAAAATGTAAGTCTAAAAGTACAAAAAATTGTATTGGGTTGACTAAGTTGATCTAGTAGCCTATACCTAAAAAATAACTTGCAAATAAATAATAAAGTCATATGGATGTGACTGTGTGAAAAACTTGTACATAAAAGTTAAAATTAGGTCGATGCAGTTGACCTAATATTGAAAATATATGATAAAAATAATGATGAAATAAAAGAAATAAGTGAAATAATATTTCAAGGGTTATCTCATGTTAGTTTCACAAAAATGTATGTAATAAAAAATGCAACATGTCTATAAATCAATCTTGACTCAAAGAAGATAGAGCATACCTACACTTCCAATTGGGGATACATTTGTTAAGTAGGAGCATCACCAATAAGGGAATCCAATAGACCCGATTAGGGGATATCTTATCATAATACACCATGATAAGGAGGGTTCCAAAGTCTCCAATCTAACACAATCATGCAATAACCCTAAGGGGGTCCCAGGTTTTGATATTTCACTTAATCTAATAACAAGTAATCTAATATAGTACTCACCAAATATTGTGGAAAAACATGAGGGATTAGTAAAAAATATAAACATGTATAGGAGAATCTTAATTAAGATAAGTATGAGTAAGACCCTAACACATGGAATATGAAGAGTAATATTATTCAAATCCAATACTTATTCTACTTTTATCTACTAAAGAAAGGATAAAAGTTAGATAATACTTACTTGAATGTAAACCCATCAAGACTCAATCTCTCCTTTGGACAATGGGGCTTTGTAAGAGGTTGTTGTGATTTTTAAGGAACACTAAAAGAGGCCAAAACATCCAAGACTTATCTACAAGACTATATTCTCCAATTAGAAACCCTAAGATAATACTCCTCAAGTAAAATGGTAGAAGAGCATATTGTAAAGAAGCACAAGTGAATAATAAATCTTGATTGTGTATTGAAATAATGATAAAATTATCTTGTATTTATAGGTAGATCTTTCCCTAAACCCTTTCAAATATGTTTCCTGATAGGGTTGACCTAGTCAACCCATTACAACCAACTGACGAAAAGGTATTAAAGTGAGGAAAATAAGGATGGAAGTGGAAAATATTGGAGGAGTATGCAAGTGAGGATAAATATCTTAGGGAATGGTTTTAGGATCTAGTTATATTTGTAATAATGTGGAAATAAGGGATAACTATCTTGTGAAGTACTAATGGTCTTCCAACCCCTTTCTTGGTACACCTTTTAAGGCATGCACTCATAGATATTAAGTCTCGATAGGTTCATACAAGATGTAAAACCTTAGTAATTGATAAAATGTTGAAAATATTATGTGTATATAGTGTGGGTTTGTATCTATCACCACTAGACTATTAGATCTATTAGAGGAGGTGGATGTGGAGGCATGAAAAGAAGATTGATTATAAGAGGTGGAAGAGGATTTGGGGACTGAGGAGTAGGAGCTATTAAAATAGGTAGATATAGAATTAGATCACAAGGAGCAAAAAGTGGGGGATAACCTATAACATCCTCCTAGAGATAGCAAGAGGAACTAGGGTTGGATCCTCCACATATCAATTAGGATATGGAGGAGGCATAAATGGGTATGCTTAAAAATTATTCCCTTTATTTTTATTCTTTATTGTGATTTACAATGACACCTATTGGTAATTGGTGGAATCTAGGTTGAGCTCATCATCATCATCATCTACTTGATGACCATAGTTTATATTGTAGTGAGACATAAACTACACCAAGTGAGATCTAATTATACCCTTGTGGTCCTAGTGTCAAATCTTTTATTTTGATAGGGTGAAGTATTCCTACCTAGTTATCATCTTATATATTGGAGGTAAGTACTTTTAGACATGATGCCTAATTATGATTAGGAGTGGAGGGCATGCCTTTTATTAGTATTATATAAAAAATCAGAAGATACCTTCTACTAGCTGGTAGGCAATTCCCTAATTTATTAGATGGTTTAAGATAAACTATAATAGGTGGAGGGGATATTTAAGGAAACCTACAATCTAGATCATGGTGTTATCTCTATAAATCTATAATTCCTTGATATTGCTGATGCAATCCATAATTGTTTTTTATATCTAGGGTAACAAGGCCTCATTGATCACTTGGTAGACCATTAGGTATAAATACTCACATATGTCCTAGATGTAGTTCCATAAATGGTGACCATATATATTTTAGAGGAACACATGGACCATCAACCCCCTAAGAACCTATGTAGGAAAATTCAAAGGCTTTAAAGAGAGCATCCCATAAACCACATCCATAAGGTAGATCATCATGTATAAATTTATCCTAGCACAAGCATCTATGATGGCATAGACCAACTTGAAGTTGATCATTCCTCCCATAGCCAACATTTTAAAATGTGTGAGGATCATATGGAAGAGGGTTAGTCATAGTTCATTGATGTGTAAGTAGTCTTGCACCCTAAATAATTAGCTCAACAAATCCATGCCTACTCAGACTTCCTCCTCAAATGTGTAGATGATATACACAATTATGTCCTCCTTGTTAACCCATTTAACATCTAGTTTCACATCCCAATCATGCATGATGTCATATATTTGGTAGGTCTCTATTTATAAAATAACTAATGTCACATCATAAGAGAAGGTGTAGTCTAGGAGGGATTAATATGCCTTATAAGCATTCCCAAAGATATAGGTAATTTAGTGTATAAAGTTAAGAGAACACACCTAGTTATGGACCATGTCCTTCACTCACGTGGTAGTGTGAGGGAGGTTTCCCAACAAGTCTATGTAAGGGAATGCCTCTAGATTGAAAAAAAAACTCTATGAATTTTACACTTCTTGTAGGACCAAAGGGCATCCTCAAACTCTACTTTTTGGTCATCATCAAAGCTTCAATCCTTGGGAAATTTTCAATTGCTTTGAATAATTCATTATAGTGATTAGATTTGGTCAGTCTAGATAGGAATGTGGTATCCTAGTACTCATGTTCATCCATTAGGTTTAAAGAGGAGACAAATATTGTAGTAGGATGGAGAAGTAATAAGGAATCTTTGAGTGTAGGAGGTAGAAAATATAAGGGTGTTATGTGAGAATTGAAAATCTAGGAGTTGGAGTGTATTCAAAGCTAGAATTAGTAACTATTATTTAGCTTTCTTTAGGATTTTATAAATTAATTCATACAACCCAATTCATTAATGGTGTTTTTTAAGTCACTTGCTATGAATTCAAATGTTAGTTGGTGGTTAGATTTATTCTCTTTACTTATAAATATAGACTTGAATTTAGAGCCCATGATCCTCTACTACCAGTTGAATATAGAAATGGTGATGGGATATATTAAAAATATCTAGTTGGGCCTAATTTTCTATTTTTTTAATACCCTTTGCATGGTAGGCATGTAGTCACATCACTTAGAATATTCTCAGTTAGATCCCACTTTCTAACACATGTCATCTACTCATCAGCCATCTTAATCATAGTCAACACCTAGCCATGAATTTTTACTCTATATCATTCCCTTAATAATGGTGTTATGTCACCTAATGACAAGTGGCACATCATGATTAGTTATCTAGCTTCATATGTAACTTATTCAAACCTTCCTAGGTCCTTAGGTGGTTTTTAGTTCATATGACTTACTAGGAAACATAGTTGATTAAAATTTAGTGAAGATATCCTGGGCTTTGGAATATATGATAGGTTTATGGATTGGACACTCAAAAACCAAGTGACATGGTGGTTTATCATTTAACCAAGCTCTCCTAGGCTTTGACATCTCTGATAGGTCCAAGGACTGGCCACTTTGACATTTGGTGATGTGGTTCCTTCTCATTTGGTTAGGATCTCCTAGGCTCTAACGTATTTGATAGGTTTAGGGACTAAACACTTTGATACTTGGTTATTTTGTGCCTTCTCATTTGTTTAGGATATTTTAGGCTCTAAGATCTTTGATAGGTCTAAGGACTAGCCATTCTAACACTTGGTTATGTGGTACCTCCTCATTTAGATATGATCTATCAAGATCTAACATATCTAATAGTTTTAGGGATTATCCACTCTAACACTTGGTGATATGTCACCTCCTCATTTCATTGGGATCTCTCAAGCTCTAACATATCTGATAGTTTTAGGGATTGGACACTTTGACATTTGGTGACATGGCACCATTTCATTCAGCTAGGATCTCTTGGGATCTAACATATCTAATAAGTTTGGGGACTAGCCACTTTAACACTTAGAGACATGTCACATTCTCATTCAATTAGGATCTTATAGGTTCTTAAAACTCTTATAGGTTTGAGGACTATCCATTCTAAAACTTGGTGACTTGGCACCTTTTTAGTTGGACATGATCTTTCCTCTATGAAATCCATAAAAAAGACTAAGTAAGAAGTGAAAAGTTACACAATGCATTTAATACTTACTCATACCTTATTAATACTTTGATTTTATATGAAGGGTGATAGTTTTATTTCTCCAAGAAGGGAATGAGACTTTGATAATTTCCATCAAAAACAAACCTTAGCTATAAAAATAAACGAGGCATGCATTTGCTTAGGGAAATCATGGAAAAATATATTATAAAGATTTAATCTTAGGAAAAACCAACAAGAATAAAAGAAATAATCCCAAATCTTTAGGTTCATAGGATATTTAGTGGGGTCCCTCATTTCAAAGAAAATGGGGTGTGCTGGACATAACAAATGGTGTCTTCTACATAGAATGTGATGACAAACACTTAAAACCCAAATAGTTTATTCTCCTTTCCTTGCTCGACACAGATTGTAAAATGGATATGTATTCACAATATAAAAATTGAGGCACTAAAGTCTTACAATAGAAAGTGGCATGTTGAGTTTTTAGATTATTGATGACAACTAGTGTGTAATAAGTGATTTTAATTTTCCATTAAACCACATATTTTATATGAGAAATATAGGTTGGACTAGTTATCATGCTTCATTTAGGGAATTTATGTTTTTATAGATTGGATGCAAGATGGTTGGGGCATTGATTTACTACCAGACAAGCATCCATAGCCCTGATAAAGATACCTTTGGTTTCATTCATGGCCTTACTCCACTTTTAGATAGGATGGAAAGCCTATGATGGAGATTACCTATATAGCCATTTTGAGGTAGACTCAAAATTTATATTTTGAATGTTTTCCTTATTCTTTTCAAATATTCCCTGCAAAAATTTTATCATTCATTATTCTTTTCCATTAAGGGTTCAAGATCAAGCCAAAGGTGAATAGATGATGAGGAAATTATAAATACCTAGCCAGTCTTTGATTATCTTGAATAATTTAATATTTTATTGAGATGTTGTATTAAGTGTAGCTTGGTGGATCTATTAGGATGTAAGTTATTCTAAAATACACCTATTTTTTATAATCATTGGCATCTCAGATCTAGAATGTCAAAAGTTTTAATTACCATCTTAAAATAGCTTAGATTAAAGGTTTCAACTTGGGTCTTCCTACCTTTCAACAATATTTTTGGGTTTTGGCATTCACCTGGAGTAGTTAATAACAAGGTTGATAATTGGAGGAACATAAAAAAATAAAGAGGGAGATGGAGGGGAAAAACACAAAACAAAAGCACATAGTGAAATCAAACACACACAAAAAACCTATCTAATATATACATCACCACATATGCTTGAATTACTCAAAAACTACATTGGAGAGGACAACCAAGAAAAAGTGTTTCAAGAACTACCTATTTATTGGATGTGGTAGCTTATTTCCATCAAGATGTTTAAGATAGAAGGCATTTTGGTCTAAGATTTCAACTATTTGGTATGGGCCAATCTAGAGGGGATCAAAATTTGAATGTTGGCCTTTTTTTCATGATCCTTATCACACATTAGGATTAGGTCAATGATTCTAATGGTTTTGACCCTCAACCTATTATTAAATCACTTTTTGAATATATCTTGGTGTTTGATAAATCTTAATAGAACTTCATCTCAGGATTCCTCTAATTTATTTAGGTCAAGGAGTCTAGAATTCATCATATCATTTAGTTCCATGAATTTTTGTATGATTTTAGAAGCTAGTAGCCTAAGGGTGACCAAAATTATTGGATCCACTCCATAAATTAGAAGGAAAGGAGAGATTTTGAGGTATTTTTTATACCTAGTGTAGTCTACCCATTGGGAAAACTTTAGCAATGAGTGTCATTCCTAAGGATTTTCTCTAGCTGATTTCTTAATGGTGTCAATTAAATTCTTGTTAGTGGACTCTAGTACTCAATTCATTTATGGGGGTAATGATTAGATGAGAATTTTAGTGTGATCCCATTATCATTGGCCCATTCTATGAATTCTATGGATTGAAAGGAATGGCCATTATCACATAATAAAGAAATGGGGACCCCAAAATGGGTAGTTATGGAACAAGGAACATGATGACTATGGAAATGGTGCTTCTTTTGATTGAAATTACCTCAGACCACCTAGTGAAATAGTCTATGCCCATAATAATAAACTTATGTATGGTTGATGAATTGGGGTTGATTACCCCCATGAAATATAATCCCCATTGTGAAAATAGTGGAGACTTCACAATAGATTGTAATGGCATTATTTCATTTGTTTCCTTTTTAGCCAAGGTTTGGCACTGATGGTATAAGTGTACATGGGTGTCAATATTTTTAAATAGTGTAGGCTAGTAGTAGAATATTTAAGGAATTTTTTAGCCCATGGTGTTTATTATAGGGTAGCCATATCCTAATTTTTCATGAAAACTTTCCATTATCTCCTTGGCCTCTTCTTGTGATACATAACATAGATATATTTGTCCATGGTTCCTTATGAAAATAAATCCCTTATTCAACATACATTATGTATCCTTCAACCAGAGGACCCTCATCTATGTGGGGTTGATTTTTGGAGGTGAATCTATATATATAGTATAAATTTCATGATTGGGGAATAATAATCCTATTGTATCACCATTTTTGGTCTATTTGGTGTATTGTAGTCCTTGGTTCTATCTTCATTATTATCTAAGTAAGGCCTTGTCCTCTAACTAGTTTGATTGGTTTGGTTTACAAGTAATAATCCTATAAATTTTCCATTCCTAAAATTATTCTTTATCATGACTCATCTAACCCTAACATATATTTTATAGTTGGGTATCAAACAATAGCATTTACTTTGTTCTAGAGGATATAACTATTATCACTCAAAAGTTCACCTTGCTAAGAATGTGTCATTATTCTCACTCTTGTGGGCACAATGAAAACTATATAAGATTTGGGTGACCTTATATATATATATATATATATATATATATATATATATATATATATATATATATATATATATATATATATATATATATATATATATATATATAGTTCCATTTGGTACACTCACCTCCTTCTCTCTAAACTATCTAATTATGTGCTTTTTTGACTAGGAAAAGGGTAAAAGGAACAATGCACAAGTTAAAATTAAACATCAAAACTAAAAATTTGAGGTTATGAACCAATGTAAGGTAAATTATGAATTTATTTAAAAAAATTTGGAAGATAAATAACTTACACACATTTACTTCATCTTATTACAATGGCCCTTGCATCAGTATTTCATACACAGGTCTTGACAAACATTTACACTAGCTTGGAAGGAATGAACATTGGTTAAATTCACTTCTAGATAAGGTAGAAATGAGAATTAGAAACTTTATATGACCTGTAATAAATCTCATTCGATAGATAAATGTAAAAATTTTAGACATAAATATAGGAAAAATAATCATTCACTAATTTATATCAATGAATATTAAGTACACACTTCATAAATAACCTAAAAATGGAGCAAAATTTTGCTTCTTATTGATTCAAAGGTGATTTAGTATAAATTTTAGTAGATTTTTTATATATTCAAAGTCATAATCTCATAATATTCTATCTAAAATGAAAATACATATATAAAAATTAATGAATGAGAGAGGAGACAAAGCATCCCCAAACAAGGGATGAGTCAATATAATAACTCGACTTTACTCTTCTACTCAATTCCAACTCAACCTTCAACTCAAACATCAAACATCAAAATTATTACATAGTACATTATAATTTAAAAATTATTTTCTTAGAATATGGTGTATGAGAGAGATATAATCTTGTTTGAATGTGTTGAAAAGTCAAAGGTTCTCATGTATGAATTAATGGTATTAAATTTTGAAGAGTTTTTAATCATCTTACGTTAAATCCTTATGAATAATTTGTTTAATCTCTTTGAGAGTTTCCATCTCTCTAGTGAGTGAAATCAATTGTCTTAATCACATCTTGGAGTTTGATATTAACTATCTTACTTGCATATTTAAGTTTTACTTCATCTATCGTACTTGTATATTGCATGCATGTTTCTCTCTTTCAACCTCCTCAAATTTCTCCAAGGTGGCATAGTAGGAGATAAATTGCATTTTGTTTGTTTAAGGAGTCTCCTACATGAAAATAGGGCTTATGTAATTGATTAATACTTCAACTCAACTCCTCCATTCTTTCATGTTTCATCTCCACATTTATAGGAATAATTGAAGACTTCTTGAATCATCTTGAAGTTTAACTTGAATTTCTCTAAAATTAGCTCCAAGGGGGTGTATAAGGAGTGAGAGATATTGCATGTTGTTAGCAACTAATTCAAACCTTGAGTTCCTTTTGAAAACAAACACTTGGGTAAATTTTAGTGGCCCATATAGAAATGAATATGGGATTTTTTTGGTGAATTTATAAGTATATGTTTTAAAATTCTGGTGAAAGTTAATGGATGATGTTTAGGCATCCATGTGAATGGACATGAATAATGTAACTTGTCATAGAAAATATGTTGATGTGTGACTATACATAAAAATCATAGATGGATGTTAGCTAATACCAATAAGATATGGGGTGATAGAGAAAACCCATATATATATATATATATATATATATATATATATATATATATATATGTTATCTCCCCCCTCTAATGTATATATGTGGTGACCATAGTTAATATCCCCCTCCCCCATATCTATATATATTATAGCCCCTCCCCTCTATATCTAAACTTTAAACTAACTCCTATAGAAAGAGAGAGGGGTTGGGGTGGGCCTCCCCCCTCCCCCATATATATAACTATATATTACTTATAATTGAAAATAATATCATATTGAATTTTGATGGAGTGGAAAATTATATTTATATGTATGAAATTTATTTAAAAAAGTAGATGATATGACCTGGAAAACTAACTTACACCCAAATAATTTAGGAAAATACACATTATTCACCACCCAATAAAATATAAAAATGTAAATTTATTAAAAAAAAATCATTAATTAATGAATAATAGACACAATAATTTACCTTGATAAACACTTAACCCTTTCTTGATCTTGAGATAGCTAAGAGCACATGTGTTTCACTAGGCAAGGTTGTTTAAATCACAATGCATTAATTGAGATTATGAATTGTCTTCTTCATCAAAGGTGTAGAATAAGGAGATATATATGATGTTTATTTTTTTTAAAAATCCTTCATGAAATATCATTGTTTAAAGTTTATTTGATGATGATAATCACATCTCTCCATATTAGTTCTTCTTAGATATGTCTATCTTCTCCAACTTGATAAGCTTCTTGATTGTACCATGATAACCTAGAATTTGATGAATTTTTAATATTAAAACATATAATTAATATTAATATTATTTTATAATCATAAATATTGATTCATATACATTCAAATAAATTTTTAACTCCAAATTCTATTTACAACTTCTAAAAATGTATTTTTGTGTTTTATAGGCCTCAAGAAACCCTAATTTAGATTTGGGGGTATAAAATGATATTTAGGCATCACAAAAAATTAATACTATGATAATTTTATATTTATAAATTGTTAATACCTTTAAAAAATTTTAAATATTGAAAACTTTTCACCAAACTCTTAAACAAAAATTCAAAAAAAAATGCCTGCTTGCTACCTGTAGGGTGATCTAGAGATATTTTTATTTTATTTGACCCTATTATAAAGTTTTTTGATTGAAAAATTATGTATTAAGACCTATAAATTAATTATACATCCTATTAATTCATTTTATTCCCTTGGAAGTATCTAAAATGCTCATTTCTAACTCTATTTATGAGCAAAATAGTGAAAACCCCTTATTTTCTTCATGAACATACTTATGTTTTTAAATTTTATCTCTCCTCACGTAAAATTAAAAAATTAAAAAAAATTTAAATATTAAATTACATCAAACCATACCTCAATTTCAAATTTCAAGGGATTTCATTAAATAAAACTAAAAATATGCACTTTTTAGTGTTTCCTAGCTTGCACTTTCTCATTTATGAATGTCTATACATTTGAGTTTTAGTATTTTATTAAATTTTATAAATAATAAATAATTAATTAATATTTAATTATTAATATAATATCATATATAATTTTTAAAACCATTGTATACATTCAAACAATCACTTAAATCTCTTACAAATAGCTTTTCTGACTGTCTCTCTTGCATGCTTGAAACCCTACAACTTGCACATTTACCTTTATCCATTATTTTTATTGAATTTTTTTTTTAATAATGTATAATAATATTGTTTATTCCAAATTATATCTCATACAACCTTTAATTTTCAACAAATAACTCAAAAAATCAAACATATTACCTAATAGAGCCATTGGGGTATTAAGAGGGTTTTAGAGCACCTTTCCTTCTTAAAAATTGTTCATAAAGTTAATAAATTGTAACATAAAACCAATTAATATTATATTTAGGTAATAAGGTAATAAATATTCCCATAATACCATTATAACCAACTCCTATTATCCTTTATGAAATGAATATTTGAAAATTGCCCTTTCTGGCTTGCAACTAGCTTGCTAGAGGAATAAAAGAAAATTTTATAAAAATTTGGACCTATGAGATATTAATGAGCATGGTTTTGGATTTTTTGATTTTTTATTATATTTTTTATAAATTTTTTAGTCTTCAATCCATGAATATATTCTTCTTTAAAACCTACACATAATCAACCTTGACCAACAGTGGTAATATTTGTCAACATTCTTGGTAACTCTATTGACATGTTTTCATACTAAAAACTCAAGAAAAGTAGCATTATTAATTGGTATATGGAGTTATGAAAACAAAAAAAAATATTAAATTTAAAATTCTCTCAATAAACTACAACATTTGTGCATAATCACTTAGGGAATTAAAAACTAAAACAACTACCAAATGAAAATATACTAGATGAAACTCAGAGGAAAGTGAAAATAAGAACTACTATGTAAAAATAAGAACCTATATTCAGAAACAATGCTTAAAATTCATCTCATTAAGTGGGATTGGGAGATATTCACCATCCATATTGACTAGATGGAAGGCATTGTGAGGCTTTTAGCTTGAGATCATGTAAGGACCACTCCAAAATGAGTCAAAATTTGTGTCTTCCTAGTTTTTATCTATCCTCATACCATTTTATAACCAAGTCATATTCCTTAAAGCTCATTGAAGATGATATTATATCAAATTTTTTATTTTCTTATGATTGATTCATCTCCATAGCTAACATGGATGAATTTCTAAGTTCCTCTAACTCCATAATTTTAACATATCTCACTTCCATAGGCTCACTCTCCAATAATTATAATTGATGAATTCACTCCAAAGCAGGGAACTCAAATGAGAATGGCAATCTATCCTCTCTCACATGCACTATCTTATAGGTTGAATTGGTTATAGAGCTCTTGAACTTGATCTTATTAGTGCATAAATATGATTTTAAATTGAAACACCATATTTTTTATTATCATCAATGTTTCTCCTAATGATCTTCAACAAGTTTATATCATTAGACTCAACAAAGACATTACCTTATGGATAATAATTATAATAAGTGATAATATACACACCATTTTGTATATACCATTGACTGATTTTAGCCCATATAAATTCCATATCATTTTATAAAATTATAGTGGAAGGAACACCAAACCTTGTGAGTAAACCTTCATAGAAGTCCAAGATACTAGATTTATTTGCTTCATTCAAAGCCACTACTTCAATCCATCTAATAAACTAATATATGGCTATAACTATCCACTTATGTCCCATGCTATAAGGTGGATTGATGATATAAATGAAGTCCAAAAATAATTAGACAAAGGGTTGATCTACTAAAATAGCTTAAAGAGGTAAGGCAATATAATTTTCCTTTTATAGAAACAATACACACTTCTTGCACTTTCCTACCCAAGAATGACAATATATGAAGATTTTTGGCCAATAATATACACCCTTAAATATTTTGAGTGATTTTTTACTTATTAAAAAATGGCCTCCACTTCGTTCATCATGAAATTATTCAAGTATTATTTAAACTTTGTTTGGTTCTATGTGTCTCAATAACATGCCATTAACATCCTTTTTGAACAACACACCATCAACAAGTAGAAAAGAAATAGATTTCAACCTAAAGTATCTTATAATTTAACCACTTAAGTTTAGAGTATACATACCACTCTAAAGGTACATTACCATATCTTAAAACCATCTTGTTGAAGGTGTATGATTGGCTGTAATATCTTCATCTTTCAAGACCATAATTGCCTCTTTGCTTTCCTAAAAGTCTTGAACAAAGTGCTCACACAACCTTTTACCTTTAATCATCTTAGTTAATTTTATTTAAACATCACATTTCATGACCCTTTTTATCCTTCCTTCTCTCTTTTAACTTATGTCCTTGTTCAATAATAACTCTTTGATGCTAGGATGGGCAACCATCACATGGATCTTGTTATTATATTGTAGGTTGGTGTCACCCAAAATTTCACACATAGAATTTTGGGATATCCCTATTAAATTTTTGCCTTTTGTCTTTATGATTCAATTGTTCTTGTTAAAATTTATTCCCTTAATAAGAATTAGTCTTCAGTTGTTTTCATTATGGTTGCTTTCATTCCCAATTACTTCAAATTGATCTAAAAGTTTGAAAATGTTTGCCTAAGGCCATCACTAAAAAACCCATCTTCTTGAGAAAATTAAAAAAAACTAAGTGTTTGGGATCACTTCGAAGCCAACTTAGGTTCTCCAAGTAACTTTACTTATCAAATGAGAATTAAGTAGTCATCAAAATTCCAAACCACACCACCCAATTCAAACTAGAATTATCAAAGAACTTTACTTCTCATAAAAAGTTAAGCAAATTAGTTATGTAAACTCATAGATCACTAAATAGAGAAAATCAAGTTTTCAAAATTAACTTACTCACTAAAAGTCACAAGTAAAAGAAATAAGGGTTCATAACTGAAGTACTCACAAGTCAAGACCAAATTGGGACTACAAAGTTACTTTACAAATGCCAAATTAAGTAGAGTAGTCCATGAAACCTGACAAAAATTTAAGTGCTTACATGGCTTACCTCACACCTATTGTCTATTTATAATAAATATAAAGGTTAATATAAATATTTAAAATTACACATCATACTAACTTATAATTTACCTACCATAGATCTATAAACACTCATGCCACCTCCAAAATCTCATAGCATCAAGCCTATAGAGAAACCTATGAATCATAAATCCACAATTGAAAATTTTTGGAGTAGTTAAAGTTATGACTTCAGATTTTCTTGGTAGTAAGTAGTTCCTTAGCACCTCTCTATGTTTCCCCTCTTTTGGCCCTTTTATTTCTTTGGGTTCCTTTCTTCTATTCTTATGAAGTAATAACCTTTTCTCACTGTCTCCAAGTGGTAGCCTAACACTCACTCAGCTCAAAGGAATCCTCATCACCTTGTAGAGGAGTTCCAAATCAATATGTGTCACCCCTATGCTCCTAAAAATGATTTACTTTGGGACAAGACTCAAATTAGTGCCATTAGTTGATGACACCAAAAAGGTCCCTTTGTAACAGTTAACATGATGTTTAATTATGGCTTCACCATGTGTCAATCCTATACTCAATCATGTTTGTCAATCCCTTAGTCCCTCTATAGGATCACTGATCTAATGAATGTCATCCCCACTCTCATCCAAGGAGGTTATCAATTGGAAAATAACTCTATAAGCTGACATGTAATTAGCTACCCTACTTCCCTTGAGCATAGTGGCCATAACAAGAAGAGGTAGTTGTGCTATGTTTGGGACTTGGGAGGTAAATACACTCATTATTTTTAGATAATCTTAAATTTTAATAAAATCATTGGAAAGTGGGGGAATCTCTAATTATCATATCTTCAGTAAATCACTCCACCTATATATTTGAGTTTCTTCCCCATTGGTAGGGGCTAGCAAATTTTCCTTTCACACTATTATTTCTTTCTACATCCATTATATACTAGAGAATAGTATAAAAATTTCTTATTTTTGAAACATTAATAGGTTCACCTCATGTATTTTAGTGGATGATTCATATGTGTCTTCTATGGCCCTTTGTATTTAGTCCCCTATCCATAATTAAGAGGACATGATGTTATGTGTTATTTAGAATTAAGTTTCTCTCTATTTACTATCTCTTTCCTTTTTTTTCTATAGTATAGACCTTTAATTATGTTTTAGATCTTAATTCATTCCTTTAATCTACTTTTAAATCTATGGCATTCAAATCTTTACACTATTTTATGCAAGTTTATGAAAAATCCTAAATATTTCAGTGTATTGCTTTAGTTAGATTTACTTTCATGTTATTTGTTGTTTTCTTTTCATCCCCTAAATAGAATAAAGGGCTAGTTTATAAAATATTAGAGGTCTCTTTACATACTACACATAGTCCCATGCTTGTAAAGCTTCCCATAGATTTGTTGTGTAACCTATGGTGCAAACTTTAGGCATCAATAGTTCTTTTTTATCACACCTACTGGGATGATCTACTATTTTTCTAGACTAAAAACTCAAGTTTATGATCCATAGGCCTGTAACAAGGTATAAAACTATGAGAAATCTAAATTTTATTATACCACCTATAGGAATCCCTACTTGTTAAAGATTCTTATGGCATAGCATTGTACAAAAACTACAACAATAATGAAGAGCACACCCTTCAAAAATAAATTTCATGCTATGGGATAGTGGTATCCCCTTGATCCCACTAACAACCCATCTTAATGGGACCCCATACCCTCAAATTATTTTAAGGTGCTCCCCAAATTATTAGGGGAATATTTCAAGACCCCATACCTTATAAAATGTGTGCACCATCCACTACGTCAACACCCAAAATGTATACCTAAGGATACTAGCTATCTCTTTCAAAGGATGAGCCCTAAATTAGTATATATCATTGTTGGCCAATTCCATTGTCACTTGGGATGACCTAGCTGATAAATTATTTGATATATTTAGTGAAAAGGTAGACCGATCTTCCCTTTTAAAATAATTGATAACCATCAAAAGGGGTCCACAAGAATCCATGGTTAATTTCAATACCATATTTGAAAAGACCCATCAAAGAATATTGTTGGCAGCCCATCCAATTATGAGGATGTCAATTATCTTTTATGTAAATTCCATCAATTTAGATATCATAGTCATGATCTAGTCACACAGAGGTCAAACACTACTAGATGCATACAAAATCATGGTAAGGGTAGAAAATAACCTGATCAATGTAGGAAGGCTTCCTCCTTGGCCATCAATGTTGATGTTCACTGATATATCATTGCCTTTATAGGAATTTAGGTAGGTACATCTGCAACATCCTTGCTAACTAATAAGATTAATTATATGGAGATTACTTTTAGGAACTTGTCTAATGAGATCATAAATGTCAAAAGGTAACAAGCTAATCCTCCAAAACCCTCCTATAATAACTACCAAGAGAGGAGACCCCAGTACTAGTAAAACTAGTATTAGGAGAGGTAAAGGCCAAAATACTAAGGGCTTAACAATGAAGCATCAAACCATCATGTGGTTAACCATAAGACATATCCTACCACTCAAATGATCATGGTCTTAGATATTTTGCATACATTAGTGTTGAGCATGATTAGAGAACTAGTGGTCGACCAAAATAACTTCATAGATGACCATAAATCATGGTATTTTCCATGTAATGAGCCTCACATGCCTTAAAATTATCCATATAATAATTTACAATAGAATATCACTAAACAAAGATGGTAGGGAAATCCTATAGATTCAACCTATACCTACCATTCCCTAAGTGTTAAAAAAGTTGTCTTAATGGTGAAAATACAAGGTATGTCCTTGGAATAAGAGGAAGAAATACTTTTGAAAAACTTGATATTCTCTTGGGTAGAACATGAAGGTGTAGTCTATGAAAATGAGGTTTCCACATATAACCCCTCATAAGTATAATCAAACTACTTCACACAGTCAAAGAAGAGGCTAGATGAGAGCCTCAAAGCCTTCAAAAGGCCTAAAGTAACCTTGAAAAAGGATTCAACACTTTAGCCTCCACTAATGGCCTATCAAAGGTATAGCAAAGTGATGAAAAAAAAAGTTAAAGGATCCTGATGCCCTACCTCCAACACCATATAGTGTGGTGGAACAATTAAATAAAACACCAACTAACATTTCCCTCTGGGATGTTTTATCCATCCCTAAATAAAATACCTTGTTAAATAAATCCTTAGAGGAAAATAAGGAACATGCACAAAGGAAATCACCCATAGATCATGTGAAGGAAAAAGAGAAGAGAACGAACATGAGCACACAACCTTAGATACCCTTCACATTCATCAACACTAAGGAAGGGGTTAAAAAATCAAAAACTTCCACATTATATCTAACTTTTATTGTGGGAAAAAAATTATTACAAAAATCTATGAT
Source organism: Torreya grandis (assembly GCA_037957365.1). Taxonomy (NCBI): domain Eukaryota; kingdom Viridiplantae; phylum Streptophyta; class Pinopsida; order Cupressales; family Taxaceae; genus Torreya; species Torreya grandis. The sequence continues at coordinate 163,230 of JARHVA010005528.1, read as the reverse complement.
CAACTCAAGCATGATCATGATGGTGATGCCCACATAAATAGTTGATGTGTTATAATTCAAGTATGAACCCTTGAATAAGTGAGTGATGTAGCTAGATAGGAGAAAGGTTCAAACCTTAGGAATCATCAAGGCTCTTCCTCTTACATTATATTCCTATCCAAGAATCACTATACCACAAGATATTATGGTGATATACATCCTACCTATCTTTGGGCTATCTCTATCAAGAGATTTTTACTACCAAGATTGGTGGATAACTATCACTAGACTGGTCCCATTTGATACTAAGGACCAAATATGGTTCAAAATTAAAGCTGTTATTCGATCCCTTCCATCCTGATCACATAGTGGATGAAGTAATGGTGAATTTTGAGGCAACATACACCTCTTTTTCAAGGATAGAGACACACTATGTAGAGATGCTCATGGAAGAAAAGGTGGTGGATGGAAGACACGTAGAGGAATAATCCCTAGTCAATGAGTTCATAAAGAATGACCCATTTACAAACTTTGATTCCACCAATCTTGGAACTTACATCATTTATGACAAATATTAGATCCTTCCTATAATCACAAAAAACTAAGAAGACCAAAGAAAAGGGGGGAAGGACGAGTCCAAACTCTAGACCCTACATTTTGATGGTACAAAATGTAAGATTATCTCTAGAGACATATCTAACTAACATCTCCTTGTAGGGAAGAGATTATTAGGGATTTTCATTTTTAGTTTAGTTGCATGATTAATGAATTAGAATACGACGCATTGGTACATAGTCTTAGCCTCATCAAACATATGGGCATCAAGTATTTGAGGGTTTTCAATGACTTTAAACTAGTTCTACAATAAGTAAGAGGGATAATTGTAACAAATAATGTATGTGTGAGGTCTTATCATCATCACATATGGGACTTAATCAAGTCCTTTGAGGCTTTTAACTTCCAAATAATCTTAAGGGCCTCAAACATGAAATTAAATAAAATCATGATAGTAAGATCCCAGTTTGATCTAGTGATAGACCTATTCACCAATGAACAAGTAGTGTAGATCATCAGGTCTACTATCCTAGACAAGGGCCAAAATTAGCATGTTTTTGATAGTGATGCTTAAATCACCATGTTCCTTCAGCAATCTTGCAAGTTCATAGAGAAACTATAGCCAAATATTGAAGAGGTATACATAGACCAAATAATGTAGTGAAAGACCAATAAAATACCAAAAGGATTCATCAATCTATAAAACCTCTTCAACTCTAATGATGCGATAAATGATTAGTGAAAGTTTATCATAGACAAGGGTGATTATCATGAACTTGATGTTAGAGGTAGAAAAAATTAAAGGTTGGAAAAAAAGTTCCTCAGAGGAATGGGGAGTGTTTTATTTAATTATACCATAGATATAAGGGCATCATCACTTAGACTTATGAAAACTTGAAGGGTTATAATTGAGAAGTCATTCAACACACCATCGACCAGGTCATAGGAACCAAACTAGTCTACTATAAATAATAGCTAGTGAATCCAAGGATTGAATCCTTAATGGACCAAGGACTCAAGAAGCTGATTGATTTGAAGATTATTAACCCAATTAGGCATTCCACTTGGGTATCCAACTTAGTCCCTATATGGAAGAAACTTGGATAAATCTAATTGTGCATATATTTATAAGACCTAACCAAGGCATCCTTAAAATATCATTACCCCCTCCCTTCCATGGAGAAAATCCTTTATATGGTAGAAAGAAAAAATATGTTTTCCTTCTTAGATAGATTATCTAGGTACAATCAAGTGTGGGTAAAATAAGATGACTAGCACAAAACCACCTTCACTATGAAGTGGGGGATGTTCACATATGCAAAGATGCCTTTCAGCCTCTCTAGTGTTGGGGCAACATTCCTAGGAGAAATGGATGTGGCATTCAAAGGCTTAGTTAATGACATAATCCTCATCTATCTATATGATCCCACCATGTTTTAAAAAAATAAAGAGGATCATTTTGATCACCTAGAAAAAGTCTTCTAGAGGTGTCAAGAGTTTAGGGTGTCCTTGAACCCCAAAAAATGTGTCTTCAAAGTTCCTCAAGGTAATCTACTTGGATATGTAGTGTCCAAAGATGTTATTTCTATTAACCTAGAGAGGATAAAATCCATAAATGACTTGGCCTTAACAGTTAATAAAAACGGAGCTCAATCTTTAATGAGAAAGACAAATTTTATCAATAGATTCATATTGAACTTTATGGGATTGGTTAGAATAATCACATTGATGTTGTGAAAGGAGCAAGCTTTCAAATGGGCACTTAAAGGAAAAGCAACATTTGAAAAGATTAAAATCATGATATCTTCCCCATAGGTGCTTTTTAACCCTAAATTTTCCAAAAATATCATTATTTATGTGTATGGGAGTGAGCATAGCCTTGTGGTAGTACTAACTCAAAATAAAGAGGAGGGTAGATAATAACACCCAATCACATTTGTTTTTATAACTTTGTGTGGGTATGAATTTAAGTACAATTTATTAGAGAAAGAATCCTTTGATATCATCAAGGGCCTTAAAAATTTCAAGCACCTTATGGTGGGTAGCAAGATAATGGTATACATCATAAATTCCTATGTGCATGAATACATCAAGAAGGGCAAAATTATAGAGAAGAGGTCCAACTAGATCACCGAGATCCTAGAAAATGACATTAAGGTTAGGCCAACCAAAGTAATTAGAGGAAAAGGAATCTATGAGTACCTAACCTAGTGCATAGATCTCTTAGAGAAAGGATAGGATATGCTATAAATGGCCTTAATAAACTAGTTCAAAGATGAAGAATCCTAGGTGACTAATCGTATCCACTTCATGTAAATTGATCAATATCCTAATGGTCTCCTTACTCATGAGAATTTTTTTAATATATTATAAGGGTCCAAATATATGCTAGTCTAAGGAGTCTTATTAAAGAGGAATTTTGATGGGGATCTTCTCACATGTGTTAGCAAGCCCAAAGTAGAAAGGATTCTATAGAATATGCATTTTTGTCCTTGGGGAAATCATTTTTTGGCCAAGACTACTGCAACTAAGATCATGTAGGCAGGGTACTACTAGTCAACCCTATTCACAAATTATCATTAGGTAGTTAGGAAATGCTAAAGTGCCAATTCTTTGTAGGAAAAAGGAAAAATTCAACCATATAGTTCAATCTAATTATGATCAATGAACCCTTTGTGTAATGGGACATAGAATTCATCATAATGATAAACCTAGTCTCAAGCATAGGTTATAAGTGGATATTGATAGTGACAGATTACCTCACTAGGTGAACCAAAGTAATCCCATTAAAAGAGGAAATTGAGAATGTGATTCTTATCTTTTTAATGAAGAGCTTGTAACTAGTTTTCATTTGCCAAAAATGATCATTTGTAGCAATATAAAAGCTTTCCTTAGATTTAAGATCTCTAAATTCACAATCCATAATGATATTTTCCTTAAACTTCATCTAATTACTACCCTCAAATAAATGTATTGATGGAGTCTACAAATAAGAACTTAATTTGGCTAATCAAGAGAATGGACAATGACAAATAGAAAGGTTGACACTTGCATGTGAGAACAACTTTATGGGTGAATCACATCACCCCAAAGTAGATTTTGAAAACTTCCCCATAAAATTTGTTAAATGGGAAGTGGTGATATTGGTGTCATCATAAATTCCCATTTAATAACTCTTAAAGGCTATTGAGATTGAAGAGAATAGAGTGATGAAGGTTTAACTCATCGAATTGCTTAAACTCTAAGAGTCAAGGGAGATATCAGGTGATGCAAAGATTATCCAATAGTAAGTAATAAAGTGATGGTTTAATAATAAGTCATTGGACCTAGGAATCACACCTAAGGACATAGTCCTTAAATATAACCAAAGGGATGATAAACTAGGGAAACATGAAAAATTCAATTCTCTACGGAGAGGGCCCTTTTACATCATCAGTGATCAATGGGGAAATGCTTGAAAACTAGAAGATTTAGAGGGAAATACCTTAGAGATCCCCATTAACAATAAAAAATTGAAGCATTTCATTTGAATTCCCACCATTTATTGTATATATTAGATAGTTTTATTTCCCCTTTGTTGTGTTTCCTATCTTCATCATTATTTTCCCCCTTGTTTTCCTTTCTTAGTTTTTTATTTTCTAAATAAGTGCCATTGTCATGAGTGGCTGATGGGATCACCATAAATATTCTTATAATATTTTTAAATATTCAAAACATTCTCTTAAATATGGTTATCTACCCACTTTCCCTATCATTAATGTCAAGGTGATTTGTTATGCATGATTCCTCATTAGGATCATTGCAATTCTTTTAAGAGGTGGTACCTCAAGCATGTGTACCACTCTTGCCATTTATGATAGAACTCATTTTTAAATTCACCATGATGAGATACCTATTGTAACTAGTGCATAAATCCACCACCTCCTACTTGGAGGTAAATATTTGACATTTTGCATTTTAAAGAGAGCATCAAGCAACTAAATCAAGCATAAGAGAAAACATATAAAATAAAGGAAACTAGTAGAAACATTGACCCAATTTTCCCAAATAAGGTAGAGAAATTATATTAAGAGTCAATATTCATCCTCTTTGGTAATAAAAGCTTTTACATCCTCTTTAATAAGTGAGAAACATCCATCAAATTAGAGATTTCACTATTCAAGCAGTAGTGAGACCCCTCCTCCTACATACGCCATGATAAAATCCTATGCTTCAGCCCTCACCAAAGAAAAAAAGAAAGTTTCTAATACCTTGCTAGACATGAAGGGACCCTATAAAGATAAGGTTGTGGTTAATGACTTGATAGATTATATTTTTGATCCATAGGTAGCCTATAACCCTAAAAATCTAAGGGAGGGTGGTTATGCCTAGAATCTTGATAAAATTAATGAGTATCCCTATTTTAGATGTAAAATTTGGGACTACATCTTAGCACAACATATGGTGACCTATGTGCACCTTTGTCTCAAGATCATCACCCTCTATGCCAAAAATTATGATGCCCAAATTGGTATAAGCATAGGAGGTGCCCACCTTAGGGTTAAGATTGGCATAGACAATATTAGAGCAATGCTTTGACTCCCACATGATCCTAATGTTTTCATCTATAGTATTGAAAGCCTCTAAAGTGTCTAGGATTCCAAAGTAGAGGACATGTCACATTTATTTAGATCCCTTCTAAATTATAAGATCATAGAAGTGCCTCCCATGCCCTTACAACTATTGGATTTCCATACACAACATGTAAAGGATACCCTATCCATGTTAGCATTCATCTTGGGAGTGAATGTTGATGCCAATGTTAAAGAATTCCTATTGGGATAGATCTTGCTAATGGATGTGACAAATAATTTAGAAGCATTCAGGATGGACTTTGTCAAAGCCATCACTTCCACAATGAGAGAAGAATTATAGAATTTATTGGTGATAATTACTTTTTAGTATCTATCTTACCTCATGTACTTGATATTATATCATCACTCTAAGTTCTTTTCCAAATATCTTCAACTGAGCATTGTAGACATAGATGTTTTCCTTAACATCATTGACCTAATCACTATCTAAAACCATGTCCTATCAATTATGATGAACTATTATGAGTTCTCAAATCAATTTGTGGCTCCAATCCTCATATATCTTAGTGGGTAGGATGTCATCCCCTAATGACAAATGAAAAGCAAGCATGGATCAAAAGTAGCAAGGTCCTAATTTATTCATTTTTTGGGGACAATTTCTCATTCATTTGAGTGCATGGGTTTATAGGGGAGCCTTTTTGACTTTCCTATATGCTAACAAATATGACCCTAACCCTTGAGTTGGCATGAGAAATTGATAACATGGAATTCCTCTATAGGCTAGGAAAGAATAAAAAGGGTTTGTATGACATTCCTTTTTCAAGGGATGGCATCATAGTTTAGAAAATGCACTAGGGATATCTCCTCATAGCTAAGCTATCCAATCTAGGCCTAGATATGATAGATTACTGATGGTATTATGACTTAACAAGATATATAGTGGGATTGAAGACCACTAACATGCCCAAGCACCAAGCCCAACCAAACTTGGAGTATAGGAGATTACCCATGGAAGATCTCCCTCAAAATTATGTGGACCTAGCCCTGATCTCTCAAGATATCCCTAAGTCATGGGAGTACTTTTATGATAAGGTCCAAGATTTTGACCCTAAAAATAAGCTCTCAAGGATGATGAAGTAGCAGAAAAATGCCTTGGGACAGAGTAAAGAGAAGAAGGTTGCCTTCCTAAAATATAGATACATGTTTAGCAAGCTACATGTTACTTTGTATGAAGATAACCCAGATGATAAATTTGAAGAGTTGTACAATGAGACCCACCTAAAAGAGAACTAATATATCATGGAAGGGGAGTCCACACTAGAGATTAAGGTGTTTGGGGATGATAAAGAGGAAGATACCATAGAAGAAGAGATATGGACCACTTCTCTAGGAAAGGAAGAAGCAAAAATCATAGTGGCCTAGCGTCTATTAACATGGCCACCCTCCTTGTGCCCTTATATTATGTCCTCATAATATAAATAGGTACCCCATGGGCACCTCATGACTAGGTCATCCTAGGTCAGGTAGTTCAATTCCCTAACTTCCAACCCACTAATGGCTCCTCCACAAAAGAAGACCTAACTTTCTAGTCCTCTCCTTTCTACCTCTACCTCTTTCACTACTTCCCTGTCCCCCTCCATAACTCCAATACAAGTTAAAGTAAAAGATACTACATAATCATTCAATCTTGTTATTTTCATTACCCCTTCTTCAGCCTTGACAACTCCACTAGAGGTTTTGGCAATTACCACTACCCAACCTAACACTTCATTAACACCCATCTTATCCTCATCCCTTCAGCTTGTTATCAAGACTCACCCATCCTCTTCTACCATTCCCATATCTTCCCTCATGCTATTTATCACTCCCCCACCATTATCCACCTTATCCTCACTCATTAAATATTCACCATTCTCCCCACCTTATGGGATCCTATCATTTTTTCCTTCATCCCTCATTATTCATTCACTCACTCCCATAAGAGTAGGGTCCACTACTTCACATTAGTAGCTAACCACACCATTCACACTACCTTAGGGAACCCCTTTTTCAACTAAAACCATCCAAGTGTTGGATTAATTTCAAAAATAGACAAATGTAGCAAGGGTGGCTTGTGCAACCCAAATAAAAAATAAAAGGTGAAAATAGGCCAAAGATGAAGCCCAACCTTAACATGTGGTTATTTTACAACCCTAGATAGTAGTCCCTCCTAGTCACCCATCTAACCCCTTAGGCAATTAAACCCCAAGAATAGATGTAACTAGGGGATTACACCATCTGAGCCATTGGGTTTAACCTCAAACAAGCCTAGTCCAATAAAAAGGTCAAGATTATGGAGGAAACATAGACGTTAGTAACTATATACTACATCAAGGTAGCCCATAAATTATAAAAATTTAAGAAAGAGCTCATCAAGGTTAAGTCCATGGTTGAGTACCTAAATTTTGAGACTAAATCTAAGGATTTTGACCTTAACTAGGTAAGAACTGACCTCAAAATCTATGTCATAATGGAAAGCATCTAGGTTGAGGATAATAAGTAGATGGTTACTAAAACCAAACTATAAGAGGTGAAGGTATAATTGGCTATAGTTTACAAGAATCTCTTTGATGTATACTGTGTGCTCCAAATAATCCAAAACTTGACATGGGAAGACTCCTTAATCAAGGACTAGGAGATCGAGAGACTAAATAATGACCTCATCAATCACCCTTAAGGAAAAAATCCTTCCCTTGATCTAGTAACTATATAGGTCTTACTATGAATGGATTAAATTCATGGAGATAAGCCTAAAAGTGACACTTGTTTTCATCATTGATGCATAGAAGCTAACTTCCCAAGTGAGCTCATATTTAAACCAAGTGATCACCTTCATCATCGCTAAGGTCCCAAACTCACAAAGCCTCATCCAAAATCTCTAAAACATCTCCCTTAAGGATTTATAGGTATCAAGGGTGGTCAATCAAAGGTAGGTAGAAGAAAAGGTGAATGAGTTCCTAAGATACAATAAGGCAGCAAACAAATGTAAGAAATTTTGTAATGCCTTAAAATAAATGGTCCAACAAAGGAAGGAATGCATAAAAATATTAGTCTAGTTGGGTCTCCCCTCTCCTTTATTGGTAAATAATAGAATTATTTTCAAGGATAAAAGAAAGGCATTGATGAAACAAATATAGAATGACTAATCTATTTTCATGACCCTCAGTAAAATTCCTAATGCTTCCAAAGTGGAAGGATTTTGCACCCACTCACCCAACTAGAGTTTTAGACACTAGAGATGTTTGAAATCCTAGGGAACATATCCTTTTAGGAGAGATCTGACTTGGATAGAGCCTTTGAGGCTCTCAATAAAAATACCCAACCAAAGGAGGAAGAATGAGCACCTTGTAGGTGGCCCTATAAATGTTGTAAGTGTTAATCTTCCCCTATTTTTTATGACTTCTACCACGACTGTTCTAAGCACTAGAGTTTTAATTTATCCCATCCATAAGTGGACTCCCTTGTGAGTCACTAGGAACTATAGATTATAAATCCATAATTGACAGTTTTTTGAGCACTTCAAGTTATGACTTCATATTCACTTGGTAGTAAGTAGTTCCTCAACACCTCTTTACTTTTCCCCTCTTTCAACCCTTTTCCTTCTTTGATCTCCTTTCTTCAATTCTTGAGAAGTAAAAACCTATTTCCACTATCTCTATGTGGTGGTATGATGCTCACCTAGCTCAGAAGAATCATCATCCCCTCATGGAGGAGATCTAACTACACACATGTCATCCTTATGCTCTCTAGAATGCTTTATTTCGGAATTGGCCTCAAAGTAGTGCCATTTGTTAATAACATAAAAAAGGGCCCTTCAAAGAGATTAATGTGATGTTCAATCATGGATTCACCATGTGGTACTCTTATAGTCAATCATGCTTGTTAGGCCTTTAATCCTTCTAGAGGAGTATCAATCTAACACATATTGTCCCCATGCTCATGCAAGTAGGTTATCAATTAGTAGACAACTCTAGAATCTAACACATAGTTATCCACCCTACTTCCCTTGAATGTAGTGGCCATAATAGGAAGAGGTATTTGCACTATTTCTAGGATTTGGGAGGTAACTACACTTATGAGTTCTAGATCATCTTCAATTTTAATATAATTATGGGTGAGTGGGGGAATATCCATCTATCATATCTTTAATAAGTCACTCCACCTATATATTTGAGTTTCTTCCCCATTATTATGTGCTGGTGATTTTGCCTTTAGCACTAATTTTTATTTCTAAAACCATTGTAGACTAGATAATAGTAGCAAAGGTTCTTAGTTCTATAAACTTAATAAGTGCACCTCATGAATTTTAGTGGACACTTCATATGTGTCTTTAATGGCCCTTTGTATTCAATTCATTATTTATAATGAAGAGGATGTGATGTTATGTGTTATTTGTAATTATGTTTCTCTATATTTACTATCTCTTTCCTTCTACTTCTATAGTGTATATCTTTCCTTATGTTTTAGATCTTAATTCATGCCTTTAAGCTCCTTTTTGATCTATGACATTAAAATCTTTGAGTTATTTTATGCAAATTTATGAAAAATCCTAAATCTTATAGTGCATCACCATAGCTAGATTTACTTTCATATTATTTTGTATTTTATTTATATCCCTTTTCATCCCAAAAATATAATGAAAAGTCAACTTATAAAATCCTAGAGGTCACTTTACAAATTACACATAGTCCCACACCTATAAAGATTCCCATAGATTGGCTATCTAACCCAAGGTGTAATATTTAAGCATTAATAAAATCCATTCATAAGGAGACTAATTTTCCTCCTCCTCTTCCATATTATCCACTTACTACTCCACCTTCACCTCCATTAAATTATCAACCCACCACTCGAAAAGAGCTAGAACATGTAACAGCTGAAAAAGTGACCCCATCTTGGGAGGTATCATAAGAAAATCCAAATGAAATAGTTGAACCAGAGCAATCATCAGAGGTAGAGGTATAAAAAGAGAAATAAAGGGATAAAGAGAAAGAAAATTAGAATTATAAATCAAAGGATAAATAAAATAATAAAGAGAAATAAAAGGAAAAGGAAAAGGAAAAAAAGAAAGAGAAAGAAGTAGAAGCTGAGAAAGAGGCATAGAAAGAAAAAGATGAGAAATTTATTTCTAATGTTGTTCAAAATAATCCATATGTATAATAAGTTCCTTCTCAAGAGATAGTGGTAAGAAATGATCAACAATAAATGGTATTAAATTCAACTACTTCAACAATCACAAACTTCTCATAATGGTTAGCATTGGAAACAATTCTTGAGATAAGTAATAAATTTGTAGGAGATTGACTTGTAACTGCTAAAGAGTCTTGATCATAAAATAAAGAAGCCTAAAATTGATAAAGTGACTTCCAATTTGATAATTGAGCCTTCTAGCCAAAAAATTATATAGATATTAATATCTCCATAGGGAAATAACAAATATGAAGTCACTAAACAAGCTCTAGTAGTCACAAAGATATCTCTTGGAGAAGTTACTATACAGGGATTGAAACAAGACATGCTGACCCTAATCAAATGATTTTATAGAATCTTGATGAATATAAAGATAATAAATCTAATATGAAGGATCAAATTTTTATATTATGTGAAATAATTTCCAAAGTGGTAAAATCTACTCCACAACAATCATTACTTTTAGGAGGTGAATTTGATCAACAAACAATAATAGAGTTAGAAGAAACTGGGGATAAAACCAAATCCATTAATGAATGGATATAAAACATGTTTAAAAATATTTAGAAATGGTTTTTTGAGGTCTCAAGTACTCTAGATGATATTGAAAATAAATTGGAATAGATAAAGATAGTAATGAAGGAGATAGAAAATGAGAATGGAATTTTTAAATGGTAGCAAGAAAATATCCAAATAATAAACACTTTGAGTGAGAAATTTTTGATTAAATAACAAATTATTCTCCAAGGGTCAATAAATAAGGGGAAAAAATAGGAACATCTTATATATTTTTGCATGCACATTTTGGGATCAGTGCTTGAGGAAATGATAACTTTAGAAGAAGATGTTTACAGTGTGAAGATAGATTTGGAGGACTTCATCTTCTATATTACTAAAGTTTGGTCTAATAAAACACTAAGTACATCTAAGTAATTGCATCTTCAATTTAAGTAATTAATTAAAAAATCCTCAACTCCTTTTATAATAAAATCTATAAAGGAGTTAATCAAGTGTCAACAAGAATTAAAGAGGCTAGAACCTAGACTTGAAAAGATGAAAGCTATTACAAGAAAATGGAAAGGGAAATGATAATATATGAAATTGAAAGGAAATAAATTACCAAATTAGATGACATAGTAATCTAATTCAAGATGTATCAGCATATCAAATATAGATAAAAGTGCAGATCTAAAGTTCATGACTTGGAGTGATGGTTATTGCTTCTCTTATCAAAAACTTCTTCTTCCTTCTTCTATTTTCTTCTACTTTCTTCAAGTAATGTTTGTAAATTAATTTTTTTAAGTAATTACATTGTATGTAATGTCATTTAGTGAAGTTACTTTTAAAATTAAGTTACTTTGTAAGATTTAAGACTTAAGTAATTGGGCTAGATGCCATTACTTAAAGTCATTTTGTAAAAACAAATTACTTAGGAAAGATTTGAATTGCATACAAAGAGATTGTTTTTATTCAAATAGTGAAACCGATAAGTTATACATGTTATCAGTCATTGCATGCCACATAGGAAAAATTCTAGGAGGACACCTCTCAATGGTTTTCAATTTTTTGTGCAACAAATAGGAATTCAAGGAGTTGTCTCCTAATTGATTTTGTCATTTGAATTAGTATAAGTAATAGTGTAGGCCTACATGCTAAAGGATGGTAAGCTTTGGAAATCAATTGTAACTGAAGTAAGAGAGTCTTAGTAATGTAAAAATTTGTGTTTAGATTTTTGAGTTTTTCTTTTGTATTAAATTGGTTCAAAGTGAATAATAAGGAAGTTGATCTATGTGGAACATTGAATCTAAGGAGATAATTTGGTGTATTTGTGAAGATTAAAATTGTAAACTTTGTGTTATCTATAAATATAAATATAAATTTTAGTCTTTATTAATCATTTACTAAAAGGATTATCATCTCTTGAATGTTTGTTTACTTTTACAGATTCAATAAGGTCTATAAAACTACTTATTATGAAGTGCAACTTCTTTATTATCACATATTCTAGTCTTTTCATTCTCTTTTACCCTTTTTCTGAAATAGCTACTTAATTGTTGAAAAATAACTTTTTTATGGTTCACAAACTCTATGATTAAATCAATACCCCAAAATAAGATGGCTTGTGCATATCCTATGAATAATTTGTATAAATTGTGAATAAATGAAAGTGTGAATATTTAGAAGTAGATAGACATAAGTATACAAGAGCTTCACCATTAAATGAAGGGAATTTAATCCCATGATTTTCTAGTTACTTTTGATAGCCTACATAATATCTAATCAATAGTTTCTAGTGAATCTATTGGGGATACTATAGATTTAACTCCCAAACCTAAAATTAGACTACCCACACAAGTCAAGATAGACATAGATTAACATTTAGTCTCCAAAAATCCCAAATTTTCCAAATTGATATTTAAAATGATGCATGTAAGTAATGGCATGATTTTGTATTTAAAACATGTCCTTTGTGAAGTTAACTTGACTTGTTAAAAATAGATGCATCATTTTTCTTGTGTTACTACATGTCCAGTCAAAACATTTTTTTTTACACCTTATTTTTCCTAAACTCCTACATGTTAAGTAACAACCTCTCAATACTTTACTTATAAACCTAAAATTACTCGGGTAAATCCTTAGAAACATATAAATAGTTCAATCTAGAAAATTGACCTTTCACTAGAGCAAGGAAAGCTCAAGGCCAAATTAACAACTTTGAACTACAAGAATGGTTTAATTTCAACTTTCCTATCCAAGCCAAAATAAAAATATCTAGTATTTCACCTATTAGATGATCACAAAATCTTATGAATCAAATATAACATAATTCCTTAAAAATAATCCAACCCACTAGTCTTCAATTCCATATTTTTGGAATAATGGCACTACCACTTCCTGTCCCTTGGGGGGAAATGATTGATCCTCTAAATTTGACTTATCCTCTCCATGACTTGCCAAAGGGGTCAATAAAGAATTTTCCAAAGTTTATGGGTAATGGAAAACAAAGTCCAGATGGGCACTTGGCTACTTTCATTTTAGCCTATGGATTAATTGGCATTAAGAATGAAGATGTCTCAGTTAAAATATTTATTGAGACCTTACATGATTTAAGTACATAATAGTTTTACCATTTGGCTCTTGGAACTATAGTTAGTTAGGCCACTATGCATGAGTAATTTGAGAAGAGATTTAAAGATAATGAAGACTGACGTGTTTCTCACCCAACTAACTCAGCTTAAAAAAGAACCACATGAACACATGTGAGATTTCATTGAAAATTTTAATAGATTACTCTATAAAATTCCTCAAGATGCTTTGCCCACTAGAGATAATTATAAGTGCTTCTTCATCAACACTCAGTTACTAGAGGTTAACTATCATCTATGCAAAACACATCCTGCTACTTTAGTAGTAGTTCAAAATCTTGCTATATAGGTTGAGGATGACTTTAGCATGGTTGAAAAGATCAAGAAGACAACTTACAAGGTGGATAATTATACTTCTATAGTGAAAAAAATAATATATCCTTTGTTTCAAGAAATTACTAATGACTTGATACAAATTAGAAGCTAAATTGCTCAAGGTGGTCATGTTACTCCTACTAGGAATGAACCTACATGAAATTTCAATAATCAAAACCAAAATTATATTACTATACCTCCATAAAGAATAGTAATTGAATTTCATCCAAAGAATCATGTTGAAATTAATGAAAAAGAGCATATGGTTGCCAACCTTGATCAAATTTTTACTGATGAAGATGACTTTGTAGATCCTAATGGAGACTATAACATATGCTACCTTGAATATCAATCATAAAGTGATTATGAAGAATCATTTAAAGATGATCATAGTCACTCTTTCTTAGTATTTACTACATCATGAACTTATCAAGTTGGTAAAAGACCTTCTAAAGAATAAGGGAAAGATAAGAAAGACTCCAGGTCAGATATTAGCATTCTTAAAAGAGGTAGTCCTCTAACTTCTTATCTTGCTCCAAAAGATATGTATGTAACTTCTTATACTCAAAATCATAATCCAATTACTTATACTTATAAAGCCAATACTACTTTATTTGTATCTATCCCCTCTTTTGATATAATTTAACACAAATAAAACCAAGATTCAAATGTCAGAAGCTAAAAACTTGAGGTTTTATCTAGATCAACTAAATATACTAGTCAAGTATGTAAAAAGTAAAGGATAAAACAATATATCCAATAATTCTAAATGCATTTTACCTACTCCTAAACAAGTTCCTTCCCAAAATAATGTTGCAACTACTTCTCTCATAACTACTTCCACATCTAAAATAATAGATCCATTCTATGTGCCTTTTTTAATCAATGGGTTCAAGTTGAGAAACTATATCCTAGATTTTATAGCTTTTGATAATGTTATTACAACTAAAGTAGTTGATTCCCTTAGCCTTACTTTGACTAAGTCAATAGGGAGATGTTACTCAATGGAAAGACAAGTTCTCTTAATTATAAAAATTAAAGATGCTCAAGCTATTCTAGTAGCCTTTATAGATAAAAGGCTTAAAATGACAATTTGAGTAGTAAATAGTCATGTTTATTATGAAATGATATTAAATAGAAACTTTTGAAAATATCTTGGTGGAGAAGTCAAGATGATTGGTCATGTTTTCACATTCCAATCAAAGGAGTAAATTAGAAACTCAAGCCTAAAAAGAAGTCTAAATATATAGTTTCCAAGTATGATGACCCAAGATCATAGATTATTTTTAAATAATTAGATCATAGAGTCGATTACCTTAAATTAGGCAAGGAAATACAAGAACTAGTGACACAAGAAGAAGAGAAAATATGGACTCTAGAATTTTTTGGTAGTTTCTATTTTCTTGGTTCAAGTGTTGGAGTTGTATTGATATCTCTAGATGGTAAGGTATATCCTTACTCATACAAGATTATGTTTGAAAATACTAACAGCATAGTAGAGTATCAAGCAATATTTTAGGACTAGAATAAGTAAAGGAAAAAGGAGTGAGACTTCTTAAAGCACAAGAAGATGTTGATTTAATAGTGAGACAAATTTTAGGACAATACCAAGTGATGAAAGATAAGTTGAGGCACTACTATGATTGAGTTCTTAGTACAAAAATTGATTTTGTATCCTTTTCAATCAATTTTATTCCTCATGATCAAAAATCTAGAGCTGACTCTCTTTTAGTTACCATAGATCTACTTAGGCTAGATAAGTTGTCCATACTTTTTTGAGAAGATGACTATAGAGTAGAGATGGTTTTTTGTCCAAAAGTTTGAGACAATGTCAATCAGTGGTAAGTTTCTAATGATGACAAGAAAATACTTATATTTTTTGAATAACAAGATAGCATTGATGATCTATACTTTGAAGGAAGTAGTTCACTTCCATGCCAAACAATAAAAGGTAACACTGACCCTGAGCTCAATGATAGTGAAGATGTTATTCAATTTAAGGGAAATAAAATCCCTAAAGGGTTAGTTTATTTAGAAGAAATATTTGATAAGCATGATCATTTTCAAAAGAAAATGAAAGAATACGGTTATAGTTTGTCTCTAAAAGTACAAGTTAATTTGGGTACTAAATAATATCCCAAGATGGTAAACATTGGAAAATGTTGTTCCCAAGAGGAAAGATAAGCATTCATTAATCTTGTTACAAAGTATATTGATGTGTTTTCTTTTTCTTACAAAGACCTAAAGAATTTTCAACCAAATGAGGTGTAGCATTACATTCCAATTCAGTCATAAGAAAAAGCTTTGCCACCATAATCCCATAATATTAGGTACCATATTTGCCAGAATTCATAAGATACTGGTGCCAAAATCATTTATCCCATTCAACATTAAAAATTATTTATTAATATTGTTTCAGTAAGAAACAAAAATGGAGAAATAATAGTTTCAATCAAGCTTCATTAAAAGATAACTATCCATTACCAATTATGGATCATATCTTACAAGTAGTTACAAGCTTAGAGATGTTGTCCATGTTAGATGGACTTTTAGGATATAATTAGATAAAAGTGATTGATGAAGATCAATACAAGATAACTTTCACAACACTATGGGGAACATTTGCTTATCATAAGATGCCCTTTAGACTTGTTAATGTTGGAGAACCTTTTTAATGAGAAATGGATCTAGTTTTTGTACATCTAAAGAACAATAGTATAGTTATATACCTTGATGACTTGATAGTCTTCTCCAAGAAAAGAGGTAATCATATTTGACTCATAAAATGTTTTCATTTAGTGAAAGAGACATGGGATTTATTTTAATCCTAAGAAATAATTATTTGATGTAACTGAAGGGAAACTTCTTTGTCACATTGTCTCAAAGGAAGAAATGAAGATTAACCCAAAAAGGGTGAAATCCATTCAAAGTCTATCTTTGCCTACTTCCAATAAGGGTCTACATTCCTTCTTTGGTAAATTCAACTTAATCAATTAATTTTTGAGTTTGTTGATTTGACTCACCACATCTCTAATATGATGAGAAAAAACAAGACTTAAAGTGGAATGCTAAAGGTAAGTTGGAATTTGAAAAGATACAAGCAATTATAGCTCAAGCCCTATTGTTGGTTTCTCAAAATTTTAGTAAAGAATTAATTATTTATTGATATTTTTTTGACATACCATGTCAACCATACTTTAAAAAAAATGAAGATATTGAATCCCCCATAGATTTGATGAGTGAACCATTGAAAAGCACTAAACTGAATTATTCATAGATAGAAAATCATGCCTTTTTTATATTTAAAACATGAAAAAAAATTAGGTACTATATATTATCTTCTATGCTATATTATATTTACCTAACACTATAGTCAAATCAATTCTAATAGAGGAGCTGGGATTACTGAGAGGCACCTAGGTAGCTAAGGTGTAAGATTTGAATATGGATATCAAACCAACAAAGCTAGTAAGAGGAAGAGGCTTATGCCAAGTGATGATATAAAAAAAATTGATGACAAGATATGATGGAACCTTCACTCCAAGATGAATCAGATGAAGATCTACCCATGGTGCTTTTTGTTAATATTGTTGATGAATGGTATAGTAAGATTGCTTATTTCTTGACTTATGGATAATGTCCAGTTCCTATTACACATAAAGAAAAGTGTACCATCAAGATGAATTCAAAAGATTATGTCATTTAGGATAATGGTTTATATAAAATATTAATTGATGGTGTGTTCCTTTATGTTGTAGATAAATACTAACAAAGGAGACTACTAAATTAGTTTCATGATAAAACATGTGGAGTCTGCTTTTTAGCATGAGTGATAGCCCAAAAAAATTTATGAGTAAGGTATTATTGGCCTACTCTTTTCCAAGATAATTTGGATTGGGTTGCTAAGTGTCAAACATGTCAACACTTTATGGGATGTGTAAAGGTGCCAATATTACCTTTAAAACTATTCATAATCAATGAACCATTCTAGTAGTGGGGCATGAATTTTATTGGCATGTTGAATCCTTCTTCAAATGTTGGACATTAATATGTCTTAACTACAATTGATTACTTTAGAAAGTGGGTAGAAGACATTACTATCAAGCATGCCACTTTAGAACTTGTATGCAATTTTATCAAGGAGAATATCATAGTAAGGTTTGGTATCCAACACAAGATAGTAGCACATAATGTTGATAACTTTTCTTCAATGGAAATAATTGATTTTTATTACTCATATAAAATAGATCTATTTCATTCTTCAAATCATTATCCTTATAGGAATGGTCAAGTTGAATCAAGGAATAATAACTTGATGACTATCATTCATAAGTTGGTAGATAATAATCAATGTACCTAACATAATAAGCTATGTTATGCACTATAAAATGATAGAATCACTCCAAATAAATCCATTGGTATGTCAACTTTTCAGAAACTATATGAAATAGATGCTAAGATACCAATAAATATATAATTTCCTACTTTTTAATTATCTAAAGTTATTGAAGATGCAACTTATCAAGATCTACTTGATAAGATGAATATGTTTCTCACTAAAATACAAGAGGTTCACACTCAATTTATTGATCAAATAACTGATCACCACATGAAAGGGAAAAATATATTTGATAATAAGGCTTGAGAAAGATAGTTTGGTGTTGGTGATCAGGTCCTTCTATGGGATAAGTAGAATGAAAAAAATGGAAGCATGACAAGTTTTAATCATTAAAGAAGAGCCTTTCACTATAAATAAAATTACTGGAAAAGATAGCTTACTCCTAGCTTATCAAGATGGAATTTAATTATAACTACATTATAGTGGGTATCAATTCAATCCTTACAAGAATTGAGAAGTAGGGTAACACCTATATGTATATAAAAAGTCCTTAGTATTTCCTTTTTTATTTTTATTTTTTTGCTTATTTCTTTTGTATTTTTTTGTGTTTGATTTTTTACATGAGTCCATACCCAATAGACAAGACTCAAAACTAGATATACTAGGATCTCATCCTTGTCTATTTTATTTTTATAGTAAAAAATATGTCCCCAATTAGAGTCAACTAGTGTCACCTAAAATTTGACACATATAATTTTGGGATACCCTTATTAAATTTTTTCCTTTTGTCTTTTTTGAGTCAATTTTTCTTGTTAAAATTTAGTCCCCTAAATAAGAATTAGTCTTTAGTTGTATTCATTATAGTTTCTTTTATTCTTAATTGCTTCAAATTGCTCTAAAAGGTTGAAAAGTTTTACCTAAGGCCATCACTAAAAAACCCCATTTTACCATCTTCTCGAGAAGATTAAAAATAAGTATTTGGGCTCACTTCTAAGACAACTGAAGATATCTATGAACTTTACTTATCAAATGAGAAGTAAGCAGTCATTACAAGCCCAAGCTACATTGCCCAATTTAAATTTGAATTATAAAAAAAACTTTAATTCTCATCAAAAGTTAAATAAATTAGTTACATAAACCCTATAGATCACTAAATAGAGCAAATTTGGGCTTAAATGTTACTTTACTTTCTTAAATTCAAAGGTAAAATCAATAAGGGTTCACAATTTTGAAGTACTCACAAGTCAAGAGCAAATCAAGATTATGAAGATATTTGACTTTAAAGGTCAAATTAAAAAAGTAGTCTATGAAACCTAACAAAAATTTAAGTGCTTACATGGATTCCCTCACACATTTCACCTATTTGTCATAAATGTAAGGATTAATATAAATATTTAAAATTTCACATCATTCCTACTTCTACTGCACTTACCATAGATCCATCAACGCTCATGCCTCCTCAAAAATATCATAATGGCAAGCCTCTAGAGAAACCCATACATAAGGATATTGATGTTCTTCCTCCTCCATCTTCTCCACCTATTGATCCAACTCCACCTCCTTGATATGATCAACCCACCAATCAAAAAGAGCTAAAACATTTAACATTTGAAGAAGTGACCACATCTCAAGAGGTATCACAGGAAAATCTAAAGGAAAGAGTTGAATTAAATAAATCGCTAGAAGTAGAGGCACAAAATTAGAAAGAAAAGGAAAAAGAGAAAGAAAAGGAAAAAGAGAAAAAAAAGGGGGAAAAAGGATAAAGAGAAAGAAAAGGAAAAGGAAAAAAAAAAAAAAGAAGAGAAAGGAGTAGAAGATGAGAAAGAGGTAGAGAAAGAAAAAGATGAAAAAATTGTTTCTAATGTTGTTTAAAATAATCCATATGTATAATAAGTTCCTTCTCAAGATATAGTGGTAAGAAACAATCAACATCAAATGTTATTACATTTAGCTACTTCAACAAGCACAAACTTCTCATTATGGTTAGCATTACAAATTGTTTTTGAGATAAGAGAAGTAATAAATTTAGAGGATATTGACTTGAAATTGATAAAGATTCATGATCATAAAGGAAATAAGCCTAAGAGTGCTAAAGTGACTTCCAAGGTGATAATTGAGCCTTTTATCTAGAAACTTGTAGAGATATCAATTACTCTACAGGGCAAAAATAAAGATGAAGTCACTTAACAAGATTTGATAGTCACAAAGATATCCCTTGGAGAAGTTACTATAGAGGTATTGAAACAAGACATATAGACCCTAATCAATATGATTTTTCAAAATATTGAAGAAGAGAAAGTTGATAAAGCTAAGTTAAAGGAGAAAATTGTTAAATTGTGTGAAATAATTGCTAAGGTGAAAATATCTACTCCACAACAATCATTACTTTTAGAAGGTGCATTTGATCAACAAAAAATAATAGAGGTAGAGTAAAATATTAAAAATGCCAAATAAATTGATGAATAGATATAAAATATGTTGAAAACTGATTATAAATGGTTTCTTGAGGTCCCAGGCACTCTAGCTGATATTGAAAATAAATTAGCATAGATAAAGATAGTAATGAAGGAGATAGAAAATGAGAATGGAATTTTTGAATTATAGTCTCCAAAGAATAAACACTTTAAGTGAGAATTTTTTTATTGAAGAATAGATTATTCTATAAGGGTCAATAAATAAGGAAAAACAATAAGAACATCTTATATCTTTTTACATGTGCATTTTGAGAGACATGCTTGAGGAAATGAAAACATTAGAAGAAGATGTTCATAGTGTGAAGGTGGATCTGGATGATTGCATCATCTATCTTACTAAAGTTTAGTCTGACAAAACACTAAATACATCTGATAATTACATCTTTAATTTAATAAATTAATTGAAAATGTCTCAACTCCTTTTATAATAAGATCTATAAAAGAGTTAATTAAGAGTCAACAAGAAGTCAAGCGGCTAGAACCCAGACTTGAAAAGGTGAATGATTATTATAGGAATCTAGAAAGGGAATTATTGAGATATGAAACTAAAAGGAAATAAATTTCCAAATCATATGATGCAATAATCCAATTCATGATGTCTCAACATATCAAATATAGAGAAAAGTGCAAATCTGAAGTTCACTACTTGGAATGATTGTTATTGTTTCTCTTCTTGAAAAATTCTTTCTTATTCTATTTTATTCTAATTTCTTCAAGTAATATTTGTAAAGTAATTTTTTTTTAAGTAATTAATTTGTAATTAAAGTCATTTGGTGAATTTATTTATAAAATTAAGCTACTTTGTAAAATGTAAGACTTAAGTAATTTGACTAGATGCCATTACTTGAAGTCATTTTGTAAAATCAAATTACTTGAGAAATATTTGTGTTGCATAAAATGATACTATTTTTTATTCAAATAATGAAACCAAAAAGTTCTACATGTCATCAGCCATTGCATTCCACATAAAAAAATTCTAGGAGGATGCTTCTCAATGGTTTTTAGTTTTTAACACAACACATGGGATTTCAAGGGGTTGTCTCCTAATTGATTTTGTCATTTGAATTAGTATAAGTAATAGTGAAGGCCTAAATGCTAAAGGATGGTAATTTTTGGAAAGCAATTGTAAATGAAGGAAGAGATTTTTAGAAATCTAAAACTTTATGTTTAGATTTTTGAGTTTTTCTTTTGTATGAAATTGGCTTAAAGCGAATAAGAAGGAAGTTGATTTCTATGGAACTTTGCATCTAAGGAGATCATTTGGTGAATTTGTGAAGATTAAAATGGTAAAATTTACGTTATTAATAAATCTAAATATGAATTTTAGTATTTTCTAATCATTTTTTGAAAGGATTATCATCTCTTGAATGTTTATTTTCTTATACAAATTTAATAATCTTTGTAAAACTACTTATTATGAAGTGAAACTTCTTTCTTCTCGTATATTCTAGTCTATTAATTCTCTATTTCCTAAAAATTCTTTACATATTTTCTAAAACAATTGCTTACTTTATGCAAAATCACTTTGTTATGGTTCATAAACTCTGTGATTAAAGTAATACCCCAAAATAAGATGACTTGTTCGTATCCTATGAATAATTTGTCTAAATTATGAATAACTAAAAGTATGAATAATTAGAATTAGATAGACATAAGAATACAAGATCTTCACTATTAAATGAAGTGGATTTAATCTCATGACTACCTAGTTAATTTGGATAGCCTACAGAAGATCTAGCCAATATCAGGTGCCTAAACATTTTGAGACATCTAATTATGTAAAGAACATGTTTCTCAACAAATTTGTACCTTGTTTCATAATCTTTCAAGACTTTAATAAAAAATTATATTGGATACTCCAATCCTTGTTGATTTTTTTGTTTAAATATTCCTAAAATTGTATCAACATTAGCATTTGCATACAACACAAAATTCTTGGAAAAATTAGGTTTGCTGAGAAGCACTAGCAAAGGCTTGCTTGATTTATTCAAAAAAAATCATACCTTCCTTGGTCAAAGTATAATTATGATTCTTTTTACCAAAGTTTTAAGAGGATTTGACAAACTTGAAAAATTAGATATATACCTTATAAATTTAATCTTTACAAGGAAACATTGTGATGATTTATTATGATTAGGTTAGTACAAATCAAGAATAAAATCTATTTTTTCTAGATGAATACTCAAACCATGTGTAAAAACAACATGAACAAGGAGTTTACCTTCATGCACTAAAAACACATACTTCTTTGGGTTAAGTGACACCTCATATTGACTACATATCTCAAATACCTCTCTAAGATGAAGCATGAAATATTCTTTGAAAAACTATAACATCATCCAAATACACAAGAAAAAACCCATTAATCAAACCTTGAAAGGCCATATATATGGGTCTTTGTAATGTTTATCTTGCATTAGACAACCTAAATGTCATTTCTTGGTATTCAAAGGTACCCCACTTAGTGGTGAATGTTGGTTTTAACTAATCATATTCCTTCACAAGTATTTGGTTATATCTACTATAATCATTTAGTAATCAAAATTTTTATGAACCAGCCACTAAATATAGTATATGCTTCATTAATGGAAAGGGATAATAGTCTTTAAGTGAGGCCTTGTTCAAGTCATTGAAGTACACACATAATCTGATTTCTCCATTTTTATTTTTCATGGGAACTAGGTTATCCACCCAAGTGAAATGATTAATGGGAAATATGATACATGATTCAATCAACTTGTGAAGCTCTATTCTCATCAAACATTTTAACTTTGGGTTAATTGGCCTTTATCTTTACCTCACCGATTTTTTATCTTCTTATAATTCAATAGTGTGTTGAGACAATATAGGATTTTTTTTTTTTTTTTTTTTAAACCATTATAATCCCATGCAAACTCATCATAAAACTCTCTACATAAATCAACAATTTTTTTTTTTTTTTTGAGATTGAGAGCATACTTTAGCAAGCTTAAGAGTTTTTCTATTAACTATGGCAATTCTTGCATAATGTTCTTCTTTGGTAGACAAAGAACTTTTTTACTTATTACCTCATAATTCCTAATAAAAATATTCTCAATGTTGATAATACCCTTGATTAACATATTAGACTTGAGCTAAATTATTTGATCACTATACTACTATGAAATTTTTGACTGATTTCAAGAAGAGAATTTAGCCTCTTCTTATAGCAAATGAATAACATGATCATCATCCTCAAGGACTTGCCAATTAAAATTAATATCTATAATATATTTTTTTAACAAAATATTTATGTATGTATGATTTTTTTTATCATTCTTTACATTATTTACAATGTTAAACTAGACTTCAATTGAAGCCAACCTATCTACATGCTTATTACTTTCTCTAGGCGCTGCATGTATGTCAAATGCATCAAATGAATCAAATCCCTCAATAAGATCATATACCATATGTTTTTTTTTTTTTTTTTATAAATGTATTTTTACACACATTAAAACCTATTATTTGATCTACTACAGTCTCACTATCTCCACATGCCTATAAGAGGTTAGGTCCTGTTTTTCTAGCCCATTGCAAACCATGAACTAAGGCCTCATATTCTACTACATTGTTAGAGAATATAAATTGAAATTTTACAAAAAAATATTACATTTTTTTAGAAGTTAAAATTAACATCATAATAACCCCTATACCATGTTTATTTTTTGATCCATCAAAATAGATTTTCCATAAATGATTATTTAGTTCACCTTATTTATATAAATTTATAATTTGTGTACCACCCTCATGAAAACAATAAAATCCAAGTCCTTATTCATATATCATATTTTATGGATCATTATAATTAATATTATTATCCTATTCATCAATAAAAAATCAAGTACACAATCAAGATATGAGTTTGTTTTAGCTTCACTAGTTGGATCTACTTCATCTGAGATAACCCAATTAGTATTAACAATAATAGGCATGTATGGTTCTAGATAAAAATGAGAAATAAGATCTGAATGAATTGTAAATTTTATTCAATACCTTGTTCCAAACATGATTTATTTCTGATCAACCAAAAAATACCCACCAATCTTTGAAGTGAAGTCACGTGATAAGCACATATCAAAGTATGGAGGAAGATCCACCACTACCATATCTTTATGAATGGTCATATTTGGGCATGCATGAAGTGTTAATATAAAAATATTTATTATACCCATTATCTTGTTCAGATATCCATGAAGTTTAAAAATTCCTTAGATTCTATATCATACACCAATCCAACTTATTTACAATCTATTTTGGTATTATTGTGGTACTTACTCCATTGTCAACCATGCAATTATGAACTAGTGTGTTGTCAAAAATCAAGGAAAGACATAAAGGAGGTGTCTTAAATAGTTTTTCATCATATTTTGTGGTATTTACCCCTTTATATACCTTATATAAATGTTTCTTCTCTTTTTAATCTAAATTTTGTACAACCACACTTTCCTTCTCTTCTGGTTCTGTAGACAAGCTAAGGTCTGAAATATCATGGATAAGGGTATCCTTTTATCTTGGGATTGTCAATGAATCCCACATGGTCATTTTTATGTTATATTTATTCATATTATCTACTATGTTTAATGAGGATCCTCTAATATTTAGTTGCACCTTTAGAGCAATATCACTCTCTTGTACTTCAGGAACTTGGTAAAGATTACTTACTTCAATATGCTGATTTTTATAAGCTAAAGTGGTAGAAATCTAATCATTGGTACCTTTAGAAACCATATTAGGAACAACTAAATCATGGATTACCTTTTTTTATCTCATTTATATCCCTTCTCTTGGATCTTATAATGGTTTCAATAAAGTTATTTATTTTTCTAGGCTCACCAATATCATTTACTACCACATGATCATCAAATTACCAATTCATTAGCATTATATCTAATTATACTTTTCCATGATTCACTTCCCCTTGTTAAATAATAGATTCATTATGTTGGTCTTCTTTAATAAATCCTCATTCTTGTGTCATTTGTGTAATTTTCATATTATGTGCTATTAAAGCTTGATTTTGCACATAATTGGTGTTAGAAGGATATCAAATTGAATATTGCATCAAATTATTTTTTACAAGTACAATGGCCTTGGTTATGTAAGGAGAATGAGGATTAATTGTATTATATGATTTGGCTGGTGTAATTAATCCTTGAGCTTGGTATGGAGGCCTATTATCTCTAAATCCTTGGTAGGGAGGTATTTTCTCTCTATATGGTTGATATGTGGGATGATTAGGTGTTTGATATGGCATATGGGCTTGATATTATTTCCTTTTCATCTGAAATATTTCATTGAAAAAATACTATAACATAAATTTTAGTTCACCAAGCTTATTTTATTGATTATGAGGATATTGAACTTGACTTTAATGGGCTAGAATTGGAACTATTGATGGGGTAAAATAGGCTATAATTATAGAGAAACTAGAATTGAAGGCATAGATGCAAGTTTAACATCTTGAATTAGAATATTTTTAGATCTAATGGAAACCTCATAAGCATCTATGAGTTTCCTACCACCCATGGATTGAATCATAACTAAAATATCATAATTGAAGGCTCTTAAGAACTATAAGAAAACATATTTGGGATATGGTATTATCATGAGAGGTATTATATTCCATGACTTCTAAAAACTAAGATTAAAATTATTCATAAATTCATGTACTAATAAAGCTTGATTTTGCACATCATTGGTTTTAGAAGACTACCAAATTGAATCTTTCATTAAATAATTTTATATTGGTACATTAGTTCTCTCTTGATGGTAGTGATCTAATAAACAACAGATATATGGTCTGATTTTTCTTCAAATTATCTGTAGAATACTGCATCTAAATCATCCCAAGTGTAAATGGATTTTATGGTAAGTTTACTATACCATTTCAATACCTTTCCCTTGAACTAACAACAAGTAAATACATGGAAACATTTATTTGGGTAACATGGTGGAATAAACATAAGTTGGCCACATCTTTGATATGCTCTATGGGTGTATTTTGATCTTCATCTATAAAATATGATAGGATTTTGAGGGTTGAGGCTGAAATGTCATCATGTTGGGCAAAATTATGAGGGATTCTATCATTGAAAGGAAAAAATACTTGGTTCCTAGGGATAACCATATTGATATTTTTATTTTAAATTGGATTGGTTTTCACAATAGGTTTATTTTGTGACTAAAATAACCTTGTAGGATATAATTATTCTTAAAAACTTTCTTCTTCTACTTAAATGCTCAAATAATTTAGAAAACTCAATTGGTATACATCTAATTGTATAAATTTTAGTGATATTAGGCATGAAACTAATATTATTAATGCTTCAAATGTATATTTTTAGATCAAATATATGTCCCACCAAGCATGCCAAAAAATTTATCAATCAGAATTGCACCCTGTTAAGAATGTGTGTTTATTTTAACTTTTTTTCTACATAATATAAACTCTCAAAAGTATGGGTGGATTTTTATTGGAGATAATGTTTAGATTAAGGGATGATTCCTTTGTTACACTCACTTACTTATCTATAAAATATCTAATTCATAACTTTCTTAACTAGGAAAAGGGTAAAAGGAGCAATGCACACGCTGGAATTAAACATGAAAACTAAAAATCGAGGGTGCTGAACCAATGTAAAGTTAATTATGCCTATAATTTACACAATTGGGAACTAAAATAACTTTCACATATTCAATTCATCCTCATACAATGGATCTTGCATTAGTATTTCATACATAGGTCCTGATAAACATTTAATTTAGCTTGAAAGGAATGAACATTAGTTGAATTCACTTTTAGATTAGGTATAAATCAAACTTAGACACTGTATATGACCTATAATGATTTTAATTTTATACATAAAGGTGAAAATTTTAGACATAAACATAGGAAAAATTAGCATTCACTAAGTTATATCAATGGATATTAAGCACACACATCATGAACAACCTAAAAATGGAGGTAAAATTAGCTTCTTATTGCTTCAAAGGTGATGTGGTAGAAATTTTGGAAGATTTTATGTATATCCAAAATCATATTCTCATAATATTTTCTATTAAATAAAAACACATATATAAAAATGAAGGAAAGAGGAGATAAAGCATCTCCAAACTAGGGATAAGTCATCATGCTAAATGAACACAACACTTAATTCAACTCAATTCTAACTCAACCTTCAAATCAAACACCAAACTTTCAAATTATCATGTGGTAAATTATATTTTAAACATTATTTTATTTTAATATGTTTTAGGAGGTATATAATCTTGTTTTAATGTTTTTTAAAGTCAAAGGTTCTCATGCATGTATTGATGGTCTTCAATTTTGAAGAGATCTTGATCATCTTCGGTTAACTCCTTGTGAAAAACTTGTTTAATATCCTAGATAATTTTCCATCTCTGTATTTAGAGACTTTATTTTTATTAATTTCATCTTGTATTTTGAACTTAGCTAACTTACTTTCATCTTGAAGTTTGACTTTAGCTATCCTTCTTATATCTTGCATGCATGTTTATCTATCTCAACCTCCTCATATTGATATAAGGTGGAATATTAGGAGAGATATTACATGTTTTTTATTTAATGATTCTTTTCCATGAAAATATATCTTATTTAATTGATCAATACTTTAACTCAAATCCTCCATTCTTTCATGTTTCATCTCTTCCTTTCTAGGACTGATTGAAAACTTCTTGATTCATCTTGAAGTTTAACTTAAATTTATCTAAAATTAGCTCCAAGGAATCATATATATATATATATATATATATATATATATATATATATATATATATATATATATATATCATGTTTTTTTCCTAATAATTCAAAACTTTTTTGAAAACAAACACTTAACCCTTTCTTGCTCTTTAGATAGCTAAGAGCACATGTGTTTGACTAGGTAAGGTCGTTGAAAGCAAAATGTATTGATTGAGCTTGTGAATTGTCTTAATACTAAAATTTGGTGTATAAGGAGAGAGATTTTATGTTTATTTTATTGAAAACTCATTCATGAAATATAATTTTGGAAAGTGTATTTTATGATGACAATCACATGTCTCTATATTGATTCTTCTTGGATATGCCTATCTTTTCCAACTTAACAAGCTTCTTGAATACACCATGAGAACCTAGAACTTGATAAATTAAATTATTATAATATATAATTAGTATAAATATTATTTTAAAATCATAACCATTGTGTTACAAACCTTTATACAAAATTCCATCTCTAAATTCCACTTATAACTTTAAAAAATGTCATTTTGTGCTCTCTAGGCGTCAAGAAACCTTGATTTAGATTTTGGGGTCTAAAATGAGATATAAGACTCATAAAACACTCATAATATTATAATTTTATAGTTATATATGGTTCATGACTTTAAGTTTTCTAAAATCTGTAAAAAATTTCCCTAAACTCTAAAACAAAAACTCACAAAAAAGTGCATGCTTGGTGCCCGAAGGGTGACCTAGAGATGTTTTCTTTGATATGAGAATATTTTTATTTTATTTTTCATTAAATAATAATTTATTTATAGATTTAAATTAATTATACATCCTATAAAACCAATTAATTCCCATGGAAGGATTTGAAACACTCATTTCTAACTACATTGATGAGCGATATAGTGAAAATCTTTGATTTCCTTCATGAATAGGCATATGTTTTAAAATTTTATCTATCCTCAGATATATTATGAAAATTAAAAAAATTAAAAAATTTAAGGACATAAAGATCAACATTCATGTAAAATTTAAATGTATTTCATTTAACAAAATTCAAAATATGCACTTTTTAGTGTTTCCTAACTTGCACTTTCTCATTTTTAAATGCTTGTAGGTTTATGTTTTGGAAGTTTATTGAGTTTTATGAAACATAAATACCTTATTATTTTTAAATAATTACATTAAATATCCAATATAATCATTCAAACCATTTTATACTCTTGAATAATCTTAAACCTCTCAAAAATGCCTTTTTTGATTGTTTCCCTTACATGTTTAAAACCCTCAACATGTACCTTTAGTTTTATCCATTATTTGAATTTAAATTTCTATTAAGGAAGGTATAATAAGTTTATTTATTATAAATTATATTTTTAAAAACTTTTTATTTTAAAACAAGAATTAAAAAATGCAAACATATTGCCTAAAACCAAGCCATTAAGGTTTTAGAACTGTTTTAGAGCACCTTTATTTCTTAACAATTGTTCATAAAGTTAAGACCATGTAACTTGTAATAAAAATTTTTTATAATAATATAATATGATTCATACTATTACAATAATAAAATTTTAACCAACTCTTCTTATCCTTGATGAAACTAGCATTTTAAAATTGCCTTTACTAGCTTGATAGAGGAGTAGAAGAAACATTTACTAAATTTTAGACTTGTGAGCTATTCATGTGCAAGGTTTTTGATTGATTAAAGTCTTATTGATTTTTTGAGACACTATTTAGTCCTCATTCCATTAATGGAGTCTTCATTCCATGAATGGAGTCTTCTTAAAAACTTTCACATAAGCAAACTTGATCAATTGCGACAAAATTTATCAATAATAATGTCTAAATTTATTCCCCAACTTAACCAAGGCATATGCATTTTTTCCTAGAGTATAAAATATGAGATCTAAATAATTAATTTTAGTTATCATAAAATACATGGGTTTATCTTCTACTTATAACCTTTGTGTGATTCAAGTGGAAATGGTGTGCTCTGAAGCAAAGGGATATATATATATATATATATATATATATATATATATATATATATATATATATATATATATATATATATATATATATATATATATATATATGTATGTATGTATGTATGTATGTATGTATGTATGTATGTATGTATGTATTATGTATTTATATATGTATGTATGTATGTATATATGTATATATATATATATGTGTGTGTGTGTGTGTGTGTGTGTACATATATATATATATATATATATATATATATATATATATATATATATATATATATATATACATACATACATACATACATATATATATATATATATATATATAGATACATACATACATACATACATACATACATATATATATACATATATATATGTATATATATATACATATATATACGTATATATATATATATATACATATATATATATATACATATATATATATATATACATATATATATATATATATACATACATATATATATATATATGTATGTATATATATATATGTATGTATATATATATATATGTATATATGTGTGTGTGTGTGTGTGTGTGTGTGTGTGTGTGTGTGTGTGTGTGTGTGTGTGTGTGTATATGTATGTATGTATGTATGTGTATATATATATATATATATATATATATATATATATATATATATATATATATATATATATCTTGTGTATAGCATAGGTTGATGAGGACTAGGGCTTACATAATAGCATATTTAATATCCTAGAAATCCTTATTTGATTATACATGTCATTCCTAATTTGCATTATTTTTCAACATTGCATTTAAACTTTTTGCTATTTCATCAAATCCAAAAATAAATTTATGCACAAAGTTGATTGTCCTAAATAAATATTTTGGTTCCTTCTTGTTGTTAGGTAAAGGAATATTGGAAATTATATCTTACCTTTTAGAGTTGATAAAATACTTTGTTTTATGACAATGTGACTAATAAGCTTACCTTCAATGACGCCAAACATGATCTTATTTTGGTTTAATTATATTCCATACCTTCTACATCTTTAAAATATCCTTTTCAAGGTGCATGTGATATGATGTATATTTTGAAAACATAGTTAGGCTATCCATGTAGATTACTAAACATTTACATATCAATCCTTAAAAATAGAAGTTAATTTCCATTTTTAAATTTCTACAAACATTGATCAACCCAAAGGGAATTCCTTTTTTAGAAAATTTACCCCACTTGGTGGTGAAAGTAGTCTTATTTTTATCTTTAGGGTTGACTAAGACTTGGTTGCATCCAGAGAATCCATCCAAAAAGGGCATCATATGAGATCCAATCATCATTTAGATCACCTCATCAACGGAGGGTAATGGGTAATTGTATTTATCTGAGGCCTAGTTCATGTTTTGAAATTTTATGTACATATAGATTTCTCCATTCTTTTTTTCACACTAGGATTAGGTTAGACATATAGGTGGAGTGACGAAATGGGAAAATTGTTCCTATAAAGAGAAAATTATGAACTTCTTTTTGTATTAAGGGCTCCAAGATCATGTTCACTAAACTTTATCTTTTCTTAAAAGGGTTTTTGATTGGGTTTCATGGGGATAGTATGAGTGGTTACTATTAGGTTAAAGACCTTAAGGTCTCTGTAGGCCTACCTAGGAAATCACATCCTTATATGTCAATAAAAACTTTTGTAAGTACTCTAATTCTTGGTCCATCTAATCAGGACCCATATTAACCATCTATGTATTTTCTATAGGAACTAAGTTGATGAGTCGACACTTTTAGTCATTGAACTTAGGTATTTTTCCTAAAAATGGGGTCTAACACATCAAATGATCTTTCCAATGAGATCATCCCTTTCAATATCTAGTTCTCATGTAATATTTAGGATACCATATTTATCTATCTCATTCCTATGGTTATATTTGTCTTCGTCATCTATAATTAGGGCCTCAAATATTCCCTTATTATTGAGGAATTGGATGATCTACTAGTCATCCTTGAAGTCCCAAAAGTTTGTCATGTTATCTATAATAGAGTGACATGGGATGAAATCCACAAATAAATATTGTAAATTAGTGTCATCCAATGGAGTTAGGTCTTACACCATATATGCTAATGATATGGCTACTTAGTTTTCATCTAAAGGAATAGGGATGATATTAAATGCATTAAACATTTTGATTAGGTCCCAAGACCTATGATTATACCTTAAAAGGTATGATGTCTTACATTGATAATTTAGTCTTAATATGGTTTACCACCAACTCATAATCACTGAGTAATATTAATTCATTTTCCTTGTGTTTTAATGTAAATTCCAATCCTAAGATTAGAGCTTCATACTCTACCAAGTTATTAATTTAGGGAAACTACAACCTATATGATGATAAATGTATTCTACCTATGGGATATATAAGAAAAATTACAGCCCCAATGCCTTATTTGGAATTATTCCCATATATATAGAGATACCATAGGCTAAGCAGACCTAGGTTATAACTTGTTTGATCTTTGTGTGGATTTGTGCTCAATGTTTAGATGCCTATGTCTGAGGAAATTAGGTTTACCTTCTCATTAATGACATTTTATTTGTTTATCATATGATTCATGTGGGGTTATACATCTACCCTTATGTTTTTATCTACTCCTCTCCATGTAAACCACATATGGAATAAATCTATGGCCATATACCCATTCAGGACTTTGGACCAATTTCTATTGAGGAGCATGTCATAGGCTTCATAGATATCCACTACTTGAATGTCTATGAAGTGTTAAATATTAGGCTTAGAATTGAACTAGATGTGTAAGTTAATTATTTCACCTATCAATTTTACTTCTAAATTGTCTAGTTAGACCACTGTCTTATCCAAATTTCTGAGGGGAAAACTAAGTTTCTCACATATGCATGTTGGTATCACATTGGCTGAGACTCCTAAATATACTAAGCAGTTATGAAAATTATTTACAAATAAGTAGATGGATAAGATAAAATGGGGAACCTCCATATTATTTTTGTGAATGATCACATTGGTGTGTGTTTTTATCAAATTTTATTGGGCTTATGGTGTTGGATTTTGAGTCAAATACTTTAGTAAGAGATATTGGTGCTCTATGATTTGACCAAGCTCATGAAGGGTAATGTTTTCCTTGATATTTTTCATATATTATAATATGTTTTAATGTCCATTACTTTGTATAAGTGAGGTTTCAATATATGCCTTATGTTATTGAGGTCTTAGATGTGGGGGATCATTCCTAGCATTTTGGTCTGGTAGGGTTATACCATTATTAAGGGGTGTTGTGGTAGTAAGGGGATGTTAGTTTTGAATATTACCTAGGGTGAGGTTACTCTTTGGAATTTTTGGAATGATTTTACATCACTAATACCTTCCTCTAGCTCATTTTCTTCCTAGTTAGCAAAATCTACAATCTCTAACACCAAAGCAATACTAGGGTATTTACCTAAGTTGGAGGATTCAAGAAGATTGGGGACTACATCATATTGTTCATTTAATTTTAAAATATCTTAAAAGCATAACTAAAATCCCTATATTATAGTTTCCCATGTGTTTTCATGTTATGCAATTGACACCAGCTAGGTAAGGCTATCTCAAAGATATTAATTTCAAGCAACCTATTGAGTGAAGGTTCTATGGAGTTATGAAGTTGGTTATATTTCATGTTTGGTCTTGAATATGTGAAGTTTTTATTATAACTTTATACATTAGAGTTACTTACTTACCTTTTTAGCCCTAGGAATTCATTAGTAAGTTTTTTTACCATTCACTAAATGGAACCTAAATCAATCTTGGTGGACTCCGAAGGTGTGGTTTGTGGATTATTAGCTGCAACAAATGTTAATTGGTGTTGATTTAAAGGTATAAATTCATGCTTCCATGGTTTTAGGAAACCTACTTATTGGTCTGAAGTGGGATGACCTAGTAGGAGTTGATGTGTTATAGGTAGTGGCTAAAGCATTAATGAATTATGATTAATGTTGCGTAAGAATTTCAATGCAAGAATCTATTGTAAAACATAAGGAATGGGGGTTATCATGTGACCTTGAGGGTTTAGTTTGATATATACTTTGATGTCCCCTACATATGCTGAGTATATATCTACTATGACTACATACCTCCTTAATAACATAATTATCCAAAGGTCTAGTGCATTCTTATACATTTCAAGTTCTAAATGAGATTTGGGTTGGTAAATAATGGTGACTCAACTATACATATTTTTAAAAATAACATTGAAATTCCTAATAGGATCATTAGGCTCCTTTTTAATACAATAAAAATATTAGTATAGGACATTGGGGTCTATCATTTGCCTAAATTGGGTGAGGAAAGTAGTATTGAAATGGTCACAACTCAAGATAGAGTCATCTTAAAGGTTGAGGAACCAATCATATACTGAGTCCATTAGGGTAAAGGGGAAAATACTACACTACACATCCTCATGTTCTACATTTAGGAATCTTAGGTTAGTTTTATAAGAGCTTTTGTTTCCATCCATAATTCATCCCATGCTAGGGTGAAATGGGGAAGATATTTTAAGGGTTCCTAGGTAAATCATGGATTAATCCCAAGATGTTAATGACAAATCCAACTAACTAGACCATCCTAGGTTGAAAATTTTGAAAGGGTAGCAAAGATGAACTGATGAGAATCATGGTAGGTATAGGTTGGTTAATATTAGGTTTTTTATGGAAAATTATAGAGGAAATTACTAATCATCCTTGATGGGACCTATCCTTGGTAATAGGAAAATTAGTCTCTAGGATGCTTAACAATCAAGTAGTATTTAACACATTATTACCAATAAGCCAATCTAGGCATACTCATGAAACAAAATCAATGACAAGTGTGAAGTATTCATATGATAAGGCCCTCCTAGTGCCAACTATTATTCAATCCAAGCTCCTATGTTCATGAAATTCTTATGATATTAGGGATTACCTAAAATGGATGGTGGGGAAAACTATAAACTTGTATCCTCCATTTTAGTACTAATATAGGATCATCCTAGGGCATGGCTATAGGTATTTGAATTCACAACTAGATTTTTCATGAATAGTCTCCAAGAGATTCATTATTACCACTGAAAGTTTAATATAAAGTTTATGCACATAGGTCTAATTGTCATAGATTATTCTGATATTTTGAGAGATGTGCTTTTTATTTCTAAACACAAGGAGAAAAATTAGTTTAATCTCAAAAAATAAACACAAAATAGATGAAAGGGTAAGGTAGAGAATAAATCCTCCATCTCTAAAATTAACTCAATGCATTTATCATCAAACAAAGTGACCTTTACATTGACCTTTACATAGTTTCACCAAAATAGACCAAGTTTCACTAAATTTATACCACCAAGAACATACAATGGGAAAGTTTGAGAAAGTTTCAGGGTATGCCTCAAATATAACACCTCACTAAATATGACTATTATGGGTTTATAATAAACTACACATAAACACCATACAATAATCTGTAGATTAACACAAAAATTAACATTAGTATAAAAGGGAAATGAGAGAATTCACACACTAATTTCAATAAATAAGCACATCATAACCATAACATGAATAAAGAATCAAATTATTAATCCAATTAACCTATCATTAACAATCATTCAAAAATGGAGATGAAAGAGAATTGAGACACAAAATAAACACTTTATAGAAAAAAGTAATTATAGTCATTAAAATAAGTAAGAGATGTTATAATAATTCATCTAGACCAACTTTATAGTCTATAGAGATGAAGGAAAAAGGAGGTTAAATCTTGGATATAATCCAACAACACTTTCAATAAATTTTTAATTGACCCATATATTACAATATGACTATTATTCATATAGATGAGGATGGGGATGACATATAAATAGTGTGATTATCTCATCCTAGGTCATGATGGCCACTCAGGATAGTCAAAACCGTAATTCAAAATTTTAAAAAATAAAATCTATAAAAACTCACAAAATATATGCAATGACCACCTATTCAATGTGTAGAGGTGGATACAAAGCTCTAGATCCTAACTATTTTTATATGGCATCCCTAGCTTCTAATTTAGCCACCACAAGGTTAAACTCCTTATATATTTTGGCAAGGTTCATTTGGGGATCCTTAAAGATTAACTTAGTTTGAGTCATTAGTCTCTAGTAGAAATGGAAGGGTGTTTCCATTGGCACATGGATCCTAAAGACCTAGTGGATGTTCATAATTGATTATGTGGATAGATCCAAAAACTAGTAGAGTTATTTATTGGTCTATTTTAGCAACCTTATCCCTCATGACTTGATAAAATTGACCCAGGTGGACTCTAATTTCTCCTTGGTCTAGTAGGGTGTCATCTAGGTGGAATATCATAAAGATATTAAACTCTTTGAATTAGGTCAATATATTTTTATTTCCCTCTTCCAAGGTTCCTATTATAGTGTGAGCCATGACCAACCACTCCTCCATATCATCCCTCATGTTCCTAGAATACATTTTATACAACCTCAAGTTTAAGGTTAACATTAGTTTCAACTCTAAGAACATGAATTTATTGATCACCACCTATAGATTCCTACACTTCTTATCTATCTTGACAATCCTCTCCAAGTAAGCTTGGGTCCATTAGATAAGCACATTTCTCTCAACCAGAGTCTCCACTACGTTCCCAAGAATTGATAAGAGCAGTAAGAGTACATTACTGACCTACCGAATCATTTTAGAAGGAATAGTAATCTTCACTTAGGATTCTAAGGTTTGAACATGGCTTCACATGTCATAGAGAAGGTTTTTAGACATATCATGTATTTCCTAGATAATGAAGAGTGGGTCCTCATCTATCCTTTCTTCCCAAGTGGAATTCCTCACCTTGGTGAGGGAGAACATATAGTTATGGGTCTACCAAATCATTGTGTTCCCATCTTAGACAAAACTCTACACCAATTTCCTCTTCATACTCCTCAAAGATTATTCAAAGCTTCATTATACATTTAGGTCACCCTAGGTAGTCATATCTAGTGCTTACAACCTTGGGACCATTCCCTACATTATAGGAGGTGTGAAAGGGGTGGATGAAATGGTGGTGAATGGTAGAGTTTGAGGTGGATGGAGATGGAGGATGTGGATTGGGTGAAGGGGAAAAGGAATGGAGGTATAGGGGACATATACTTGAAATAAGGAAGGATGAAAGGGGAGAACAATAGGAATATATATGCCCACCACCATTCTTAGGTCAAGTTCACTTGAGGGGGAATTAACCCTAGGAAAGGGTCATTGAAAAAAATGGAAGAGAAGGGTTGGTCAAAGGCCAATCCCATGGTGACCTAGGTAATGGAAAAAGGGGGCTAAGGATCAAGGCACTGAGGTGCTACAATAAGGGCTAAGGGGACTAATAACGACTATAGAGGAGGTTAGATTAGAGAAAAAGGCCTTCAAGCTAGATCTAGAGTGTGAGTTGCCTTTTACTTCTTCTTTGGTCTCTTAACGTAGGTTGGCTTTAGATGTTATATTGGAAGGGCTGACCAAGATAGAAGGAACTATGGGGAATTATGGTGGAAGATTTGGAGATTTTAAGGAATTGATAAGGTGACTAAAGTGGGCATTGATAGGGTTCTTATTATTGGTGGTATGATCTTGATAGTTATATCCATAGTCACTAATAAAGGCACACCTAAGGAAGTCATTAGAGGATTTTGGGATATGAAATGGATAGATCAAAGGGGAATAAAGAGGCAAGAATCTCAGGAGGATTGAGGCCAAAGTTACTTAGGAAAATTAATAATGGGGTGTAATGGAGAAAAGAGGAGGGACCATTTAGGGGACTTGTGGTAGAAATAGAATGAAACTAGTGGGTGTTGGGACTAAGAGTTATAAAGTAATAGAAGTGATGGGTGGAAGGGAAATAAAAGACACTAGAAGTGTGAGAGGGAGAACCTAGGTTAATACCTATTTAGAGCCTTATTCTAGGCTCACCCTCAAAATATCAATGACATCAAACCTTAGGGTCTATGTGCCATATGGTTGAGGTGTTGGTGGTTGAGTTGGCTATTCCTAGGCTTCCTACCAATAAGTAGCATAGGTATAGCTCTATTGCATATGGACTACTAGAGTTGCCAAAGGAAGAGGAAGTGGAGACAAGTTATAAGGAACAATTTGAAGATTTAGAGGAGGAGCCAAAGAATAAAGAGTAGGAGTTATTATAGAAGGCAGAGCTAGAATTAGAGCATAAGGAGGAGAAGGTGGGGGGGATGACCTATAATATCCTCTTAGAGATAGTAAGAGGAATCAATTTTGGATCTTTTGTCAATTGAGAAAGAGATATAGGAAGCCTAAATGAGCTCACCTAAACCTTATTCCATTTCTTCTTATTCTTCCTAGTTATCGACAACATCCAAGTAAAGATTATCGTCATCCTTTACATGATGACCAAAGTTTATATTAAGGTGAGATTAATAGGATTTGTTGT
Organism: Torreya grandis; assembly: GCA_037957365.1. Taxonomy (NCBI): domain Eukaryota; kingdom Viridiplantae; phylum Streptophyta; class Pinopsida; order Cupressales; family Taxaceae; genus Torreya; species Torreya grandis. The sequence goes on along the minus strand of JARHVA010005528.1, from coordinate 124,409 downwards.
ATAAGGTGGATCTAGAATTAGAGCCTGAGGAGGATAAGGTTGGGGGATGACCTATAATATCCTCTTAGAAATAGCAGGAGGAGTCAATGTTAGATATTTTGTGGATCAAAAAAGAGATATAAGAAGCCTAAATGAGCTCACCTAAACCTTATTCCATTTCTTCTTATTCTTCCTAGTTATCGACAACATCCAAGTAAAGATTATCATCATCCTCTACATGATGACCAAAGTTTATATTAAGGTGAGATTCATACTATTCTAAGTGATCTTTAATTATCCACTTGGAGTCCAAGTGTTAGATATTGTATCTTACTATGGAAAAAGAGTCCCACTCAATTGTCATCTTCCAGATTAGATCAAAGGCCTTGTAGATGTGGTTCCTAATTATGATTGAGAGTGGTGGGTAAGCCTTCTATTAGCACTATATATATAATCCAAAGATGCCTTCCACTAGTTATTATGTGATTGACTATAATTCTAGATGGTCTAGGATGAAATACGATCGGTGAAGGAGATATTTGAGGAAATATATAATCTAGATCATAGTGTCATCCTTAAAAATCTAGTAGTCCATGATGAAAGTGATGGACTCCCTAATTACTTGTGATAGTCAGGGCATTAGGGCCTCACTTATCACTTGGTAGACCACTGAGTATAAATACTCATATATGCCCTAGATATGGTTCTATAATTGGTGGCTATATATCTTGTATAAGACTACATAGACTACTGACCCCCCAAGAACCCATGTAGGAAAAGTTATAGGCTTGAAAGAGAGCATCCCATAAAATACATCCACAAGGTAGCTCATCATATATAAATTAATCCTAGATTATGAATCTAAAATAGAACTAACCAGCTTGAATTTGATCAGTCTTCCCATATCTAACATTTCAAAATGTGTCAAGATCATAAGGAGGAGGGATACCCATAGTTTACTAATGTACAAGTTGTCTTGGGCCTAGAATGGTTAGTTCAATAGAACCATGCCTAATTAGACTTCCTCCCAAAAGGTGAGAATGGTGTACACATTTTTGTATTCCTTATCAATCCATTTAACATCTAGGTTCTCATCCCAATCATGTAGGACATCATATATATTTTTAGGTCTCCATATAGACCTTCATCGCTACTACATCATAAGAAAATGTGTAGTTTAGGAGAGAGTAGTATGCCTTGTAAGTGTTCTCATAGATATCTATAATATGGTGTTGAGAGTTAGTTGAACACACCTAGTCATGGACCCTATCCTATACTCAGATGGTAATATGAGGGAGGTTGTCAAATAAGTCAGTTTAGGGGGATGCCTCTAGCTTGGTGTTAGCTCTGTGAATTCCACACTTCTTGTAGGACTTAAAGGCATCCTTAAAATCTACTTGTTTGTCAATGTCAGTGCTTGGATCCCTAAGGAATTACTTGAATACATTGAATAAGTCATTGTAGTGATCAAATTTGGTCAAGCTAGCTAGGAATATGATATCCCAATCCTTATGTTCAATATTTGGGTTTGAAGAGGATGTGGCCATTATAGTATGATGGAGGGGCAATAGGGAAGATCTGAGCATAAGGGGCATGAAATATAGGGGTGATTTTTGAGAATTATAAATCTAGGAGTTGGAGTGTTTTTGACGGTAGCAGTGATAACCATTAATGATCTTTCTTAAGGATTTTATAAATGCATGCATATATTGCCTATATTAATGGAATTTGGTGGCTCACTTGATGAAAATTCAAAATTGATCTGGTGGATGGATTTCCTCTCTTTACTTATAAATATAGAGTTTAATTAAGATCCTGTGATCATCTACCACTAGTTAGATATATAAAAAATAAAGGGATGTTTTAAAAATGTCTAATCAATCCCATATTTATATTTTATTAATGTCTAATGTGTGGTACATACATGGTCACATACTTTAAAGTCTTATCAATTAACTCTAACTTTATAACACATGTCATTTACCCATTCATCCTCCTACTAATGGTCAACACCTAATAATATATTCATACTCCATATTATTTCATTAGGAAGGGAAATGTGTTGCCTAAGAACACATGGCACACCTTGATTAGTTATCTAACCTCATCTATACTTTATTCTAACCTTCCTAGGGCTCTAGGTGGTATTTATTTCATCTACCTTATTGGGTAATGTGGCACCTCTTAATTTAGTCAAGCTCTCCTAGGATCTAGCATATATCATAGGTTTAGGTATTAATTACTTTGACAACTAGGTGATGTGGCACTTTTGCATATAGTCAATATCTCTTGGGATTTAAAATCTCTAATAAGTTTGGGGATTAGTCACTCTAAAATTTAGAAACATGGTGCCTTCTAATTTGGCCAAGCTCTTGAAATCTCCAAAAAATTTGATAGATCTAGGGACCAGCCACTCTAACACTTGGAAACCTGGCACCTTCTCATTTAGTTGGTCTCTCCTAGGTTTTGACATATCTGATAGGTCTAGGGACTTTCCACTCTAACACTTAGTGATGTGGTGCCTTCTCATTTGGCCAAGATCTTATATGATTTGACATCTCTAATAGTTTTAAGGATTATCCATTCTAACACTTATTAACATGGTGCATTCTTATTTAGATAGGATCTCCTAGGATCTGACATCTCTAATAGGTTTGAGGACTAGCCATCATGATACTTGGTGACATGACACCTACTCCTTCAACTAGGCTCTCCTAGAATCTAATATCTTTGATAGGTTTAGGGATTGACCACTCTAAATTTTGGTAATGTGGCACCTTATCATTCACCCAAGCTCTCTTAGGATCTAACATCTCTAACAGGTTTAGGGATTGGCCACCTTGATACTTGGCAATGTGGCACCTTCTCATTTGGTCGAGCTCTTCCAACCTCTGACATTTTTGATAGATCCAAGGATTATCTATTTTAACACTTGGAAACATGTTGTAGTCTTAGTTAATTTGGATCTTTCCTTTATAAAATCCAAAAAAATACTAAGTTAAAATATATGTAATATATTTAATACTTACCCCTTATTAAGACTTCAATTTTCTAAGAAAGGCAATGGGTCTGTTGTTATGGGAAAGGAATGAGACTTTGAGAATATTGGTCAAAATTAGACCTACAATGTTAGAATCTTAATTTATAAAGGAACTAATATACCTTAGTTATAAAAATAAATGAGGCTTGTTGCTACTCAAGGAAATTAGGGTGACATGTATTCCAAATATTCAAGCTTGGGCAAAACAAACAAGAACAAAAGAAAGAATTTCTGGTATCTAGTTTTAGGAATTTTTAAAGGGGTCCTCCATTTCAAAGAAAATGGGGCATGTTGTCCACAAGAATATGTATGTATATATATATATATATATATATATATATATAATACACACACACATTTGGTTTGTCTTAGTCCATGGTATCTATGGAATACACTTATTTTTAGGATTGGATTATTTATAGATGGAATTTTGAGTTGTGATTGTAAGTGAAGAGAAATTAGTTAAATAAATTTAGAGATGATAGTCATCATATTTTTCATACCATATCCAATGTTTTTATACTTCAACATGATTTTTTATATATTTGATTCATTTACTCTAGAGACATTGGGATAATAGTTCACCATTATCTTGACATAATAAGAAGTTAGGAATTTGAGAGTGCTCTTAAAGTACATTGAGGAAATTAAATTCACAAGGATTTGGATACACACAACAAGGATAACATAAAATATCATGTTATAAATTTATAAAAACTCATAGTAGGAGTTAAAGTGATATTATTATAAATGGAAAACTAGAATATAAACTTCACCTTTATAGTGAATAGTGGACAATGTAGTACCAACCTATTGAGCAGAATTTATCAAAAAATTGAGGTATGCAGAGTTTAAGACTTGATTACCACATCATTTTAGTTATAGATAATGAAATAAATATACTTTAAAACATAGGGGGTATGCTAGGAACTGATACAAATAAAAATGTTGATAATGAAAATATATTTAATGGAATGAAAGGTATGAAATCATTATTGTAAATACACTCCAATGAAGTTGGAAGGTGAAAGTTAAAACTTGACCTTTCATTTCTCCCTTGTATTTGAAGGGTTATAAACCAATGTACTATACAACTTTACATATGAATGAAAAAAATAAAATATTGATCTAGGTATAATATTTTTTATAATTTCAATTTTTTTTCTTATGTAATTAACTATTTTTTGACATTGTTGTTTCCACCATTATAGGCCTGAGAATTATACATGTAGTTATTTCCAACTAATCATTAACCCAAATATATTCCCATAAACTTAATTTTTTCCCCTTAAGACTCAATGTTCTATATTAGTCACATGTTTTAAGTACACTATATATACTCTATGGAAATAAATAAATAATATCTTTTAAGTATACATGAGTTGAAATGTGAATATCAAAGTGAGGAAAAAACAATATTAGAAACATAGGAAAACAACCTAAATATATTTTACATCTTCTTTCACATATTATAGTTACCCATGGCATTAGATCTGGATCAAATAAATATTTCTAGATGGTGTTTTTAATAGTGCTACAAGCCATTTTCACTTTCATATTTATAATAAATTTCTATGACAAGGATTTATTCAATATATGTATCTAAACCATATGATATTTTTATCCAAGCTGATTTGGAATATTAGTTAGGCCTTGATATCTATATTTATCCTATTTATAGGTGTATTGTATTCCTAATTAATTTTCTTTTAAATAAATAATAAATAATTCATAGAAAACTATTACGTGGAAGTACACACACACACACACACACACACACACACACACACACACACACACACACACACACACAACCATAGATAGAGGATACAAAAATATGAATAAAACACAAATAAAACCTCTAAAATATAATTTTTAAAACCTCAACATATATATATATATATATATATATATATATATATATATATATATATATATATATAATACAACTAAAATAAACAATATAGTTTCATATAATACTATATTACCCACATTAATGATTAAACTATAGAATATTTCAAGCCTATATTTAAACTTGACAAATGTAGTTGTTATCACAAGATTATTCATTATTTCAGGAACATACTCCTATGTAGAACAATAATAAAGGAACCTATATTTATTATCAATCAACTACCAAATGTAATGGCACTAAAATTTTATATTCTTGATTCCATCATGATAAAATGGATGCTTTGATAATTTTAGGACACTTTTATTTTCATAAAAAAATGAATTAAATGTTGTTTGCTCTAGTTGAAGAAAAGATATATTATCCTCAACAAAACTCCCTAATAACCTTGATTAACTAGTACCTTATATTATTCCTCGATATATGATAAGGAAACTATATGTTTTAGCTTACTCTAAAAAAAACCAATGGATAAAACATAATTTGGTTTTATATTTATGAGTTGTAAATGATCTATCCCAATCATATTCAGTAAAAATGTAAAAAAATCATGATATCTCTAACATAAAATGCCAAATTGAAGGTCCCTTAAACATTTTGAATAAATTTTGTTTTAGATTTAAAATGTTTTGTGTGGGCTGGACATAAATAAATAGAGATGACTTACTAAAACATAGATCTAATTTATTAGTTTTAGGATAAAATAAACTACCTGCCAACTAAAAATATATTGATTCATTGGCCTATAGTGAATCAATGTAGGTATAAAATTTTAACCCTAATTCTATGCGTTATATATGTAGGATTAAAATCAATAAAATTTAACTTTTTTATAATTTTTTTTGAATTCTTAATTAGTGATACAAAAACATAATTATCAATTTTACAAAATTATACATCTAAGAAATAATGTATGAAGAATAGATATGCCATTTTAAAAAATCTAAAATATTATATTTATTTATTGAATTTTATTTTCCCTATTACTAGTGATAAAAATGGTATTGACATACAAAATAAAAATAAAATTTCATCACCACTTGTTTTGATGTAAATATTGGGATAAAAAATTATTATCAATATAGAATATTTAATATGTTACATTTTGATATACCAAGCTTGAGGATTTTGGTTGTTTTTATATAATGAATTAATAAATCTAAAAAATGGATGACCTTTCCTTGAATCAACTAATCCTTATGGTTGAACCATGAATGCCTCTTTTTCTAAATTTTCATTCAGGAAAACACTCTTAACATATATGTGATATATATTTCATGTAAACTAAGACTCATGATAGTGTCAATCTAAAGATAACCATACATGTATTTGATGGGAAAAAATTATAATCTGCCCATTTCTTCTATGTGTATCGTTTAGTTTCATGTATATATTTATACCTATATAAATATTAAAAAATTTAATTAAACCTCATAAACTCATTTAAAACCATAAAGGTTCTTACTTTGGGGAAAATTTATCAATACCTAATTCATGTTATGTATCATGTCATCAAATTATACCTTCATGATAGATTCCCATTTAGGATTTACCTTGAAATATTAATGTGTGATAGGTTCATATATGTATGTAATAATAAATGTAAGATAAAAAATGACATACTCAAAACCTTTCACAATATGTTTATCTAATCATGTAAAGCAACCTTCCATTTCTTGTAGTAATTCATCCATATAACCATCCTTTAAAGTTGAATAAAACTATTTCAAACGTATTCAATGAGTAAGCTAACTTATATTTAGGGTATTTTTATCATTCTTATCTTCATAAAAACACAATATAACTTAACTCATATAATTTTATTTACTTAAATATTTAACATTTTCAATAATTATAGTCATTTTTTGTTTAGTTGTACCATATAAACAATAGATGTACCACTACTTGAGAATACATGTGTATTCCTATCTACTTAAACATACATCCTAGTAATAATTTTAGTAAAGACATATAATATTTTTTATGCTTTAAACTTCTCAATATAAAAAAAAAAAAAAGCATATATGTTTTATTTTTTACATATAATTTTATCCTCTTTTATATAGGAATTAATGTAAAACTAACATAAATGAAAATGAACTTTGCTGGAGGCTACCACCCAGGAAACTGCTTTGAAAGGAAAAGAAGCCATGAACTTGATACTAGAACTAGATGAATAATCTGGTCCTTCTTGTTGGTTTAAAAACAGGTACTGATCTTTGTTCTCCTTTTGTTATCTTTTTTTGTTGTGCTACCAGATTTTTGTTTCTGGGTTTCGACCGTATATGTCTCTAATGGTTTCAGGTCCATTTAAAACCTGTTTTTGCTACCTCTTAGTAGTGTTTTTTAGGCATTGCCTGTGGGCTTAGACGTTCTTTATTTTGCTCTCTGTTACAGGGTTTCGGGGCCCCTTCAAAACCTCTTTTTACCTCAATCTAAAACATAAATGAAAATGTGAAAATAATTCATTGATTGTTTCTTTCCTAACTATGATTACTTGGGAGTGATATTATATAATGGTTTAGAAGGAAACTAGTTAAGAATGTAAATAATTGTATTCATGACTTATTCATAGTACTTATATGATACATTTTGACTACATACCATGCTAATTTCCATTGCATAGTCATCATATTATTTATTTCCATTAATATAATTTTTTAGAGTGTGTGGGGGTAATAAATTTTCTATGAATATCCTCTTTATTTTATAATATTTAAACTAATTTAATACAAACACATCTCCATTATAAAATATGGAAACCTTGATTTGTTTAATATTTTTTTACTTTGTAAAAGTTTAGAATGCTATAAACTCAAAAAACACATTGTTAATAGTTAAACCCACATTATTATTATTACACACACACACACACACACACACACACACAAAACTTGAACCATACATAATAGGCAATTTAATTGGAGAATATACATCAAAACTTACTAGATCCATAGATCATTTGGCACACCATATTTTACCAATATCGAATGGGTGTTATATGTATTTAATAATTTGACATATTATACATATGATTTGATATTATTTAATGGTAATTAGGTTATGAAAAATTTTATTCTTACAAAGTACAATCAAATATTTATAATTTAAGTGTTCATTCCTCTTGTTACAATATTATAAACATTAATATTAGTTTTATTCAGTACACTTTGATTATCCTCAACTACTAGAGCATGTCAGCTTGTTGATTTTTGAAAAATATAATCCACTATCTCTAAAATATATTGTACTAAAATTATAATTATTAATAAAATTAAGCATTCATGTGTCACAATGTGATTTAAATAAAATACAAAGTTATTTATTAATTCACTAAATGATAGAATATTCATTTCATGTCAAGAACATATTAGACATTTTAAGTAGAATTTATATTATCATTCATTGAGACATGATAATATTCATTTAGTTCAACATTTTTATTCCATACATCACCTAAAGTAATATTTTTACTCTTCTTTTTTTTTATAACAAAATTTGTATACTAGTCCCTTTGGCATGTATAACGTCTATATGACCATTAGTTAAAATGCAATTTTATGGAAATGGTTGAATGTACCTAGATTGAAACAAATAAAAAATCATCTAATACACATTGGTTAAACATATTAATAAAATTTACCTATTTTAAACCCTTATGGAATGTAAAGTTACTTCTCCTTTTCAAGAATAATATTTTTACATGAATAAGGTTATTATAGTAAAACATATATATATATATATATATATATATATATATATATATATATATATATATATATATATATATAAACATATTTGACCTTATTTATAAGGGTAATTATATCTTTTGATGTTACATTTATTACTTTTACCTTTTATATTTAAATTTAGTATAATTTTTTTTATTTTTATAAGATTCCTAAATTAGATTATTTATTTTTCACCTATATATATATTTTTTCCCAAGAATAATGTTAATAAATTATTAAAATTGGTCATTTAATTTTTTAAATAAAATACAATGACTCAAAAAATACTTCCTTGTATTATGGAAAAAAATTTAATACCAAAGTGTTATAACTTCCTAAATTAAAAAAATTACCCCACACACACATAACACACATTTTGTGTCATTATGTTTTGTACTCATTTAGTTTAGTGTTGTTTAAATGACTATTTAATCATCAAGCATAATGTATTATAAATTTTTGAGTAGGTTAAAATAAGGTATTATTAATATTATTACTTGAATCAAGTGTCATGCATCTTTCATTTCCTTTAAGATATAAAAATATAATACAATAAAGAGAAAAAATGTCAATCTCGCTATACAATAAAAAATATACAATAATCCATGTGAATCAATACAAATATACATTAAATAAAAATTAAAATAAATTAAAATACTATTCAATTCATATAATCTTAGCCTCAATTGTATAGTACAACAACAACTTTCCTTAGAATATATAATATACTAAACAACCACAATTGAAAATACAATAGATTAATACATCAAATGTTCAATAGTTTCAAGAGAGATCAACTCCTAATATGACCATGAGTAAGAAACTATTATTAGATCTGATAATATGTAAGGAGGGAGATCATCATCACATATCAATGGCCCCTACACACCTCCCCACTAATAATTCCCCTTATCTTCATGAAGGAGAATATAATGGATATGCCTATATCAAGAACTAAATAACAACAATGTGAAATTAAAATCACTATTCCATACATAAGTAATACATAACATGGATACTCATATATCTAATATGAAATCAAGCATTCATGTAAACTATAAATTAAAAATGGACAAACAATTTATACAACTCTAACACTACTTTGGCCAAAGAATTTTAATAGTTTTTAGACTTCAAAATAAGTTGGTTCATAGTCTAGATTAGCATTATCCTCTACTATAATATACAATCATCATTATCTTCCATGTTAACTGATGATGAGTGAATTTTAATAAGCTTCATGCCCATAACATCATCCATTAATGATAAATATAATTTTTATGAACTAATCACCAAGCCACATCATTTATAATGAAATCCCATAAAATGGTCCAAATAAATATGATAACATGGTGATGTTTTAGAGTCATTTTAACAAAAATGAAATGATCACAAAATTGGTTAATTTATTTAACTATTACATGTAACTCATATAAAATTCAACATGCAAATTTATATGCCCTAAAATATAAATCAAATCGTCCAAAATTGTATATTTATATAATATCGTAAAGTATATACATTTTTTTACTGATAATGCCACCTATAAGTTCATATTACATAAAAATATCATTCATACATCCTTGTGGTTAAAAATTATATTCAATATAAATTTAACCTAGATTCATACTTAAAAATACTATTGTTTGATTGAGTTTATTGTATATTCTACATTCATCTGTAGTATTTTCCTTCACAATATACATGCCTATGCATCCTAAACATACTTTTTAGACTACCTCATAACCCAAATTTAAATATCATACAAATGATAACTGGATCAAGTCTTTATCTAGTTAGAACTAAATTTCATCAAAAATACATGGGTTTCACATAATACTCAAAAAATGAGTAAAACTATCAAACTTAATCATACTTGTCCCATTATAAAGCTATGGGTAGGAATGAAATCACACCCACATGTTTGTAAAGATCAAATTAACTAATTAAAATTATTTACAATTTTTTAAAAGCCTCAACACAATTCAAATGGTTTCAATTACCTAATTATACATTCATTTAAATTTATAAGTCATTATTCAATTAAGTAAAACAAGATATAAATGAATTGGTTTAGGGATTCAATTATATATTATTTAAGCCATATTGGTTCAACAACCTCTATATAGGTTCCATTAATTTAACTAAATACTATCATTCAAATATTCAACAACTAATTAAATTTTGAAAAACATCCAAACACACTAAAAAATCAATGTAAAAATTCCATAATTGCTAAGTATGTTTCTAAGGCAAACAATAATACACTACCACTAGTTTCAGTCAAATCCATAATTATGATCTATAATATATTAATAAAATTAATACCATATTATATGTCATGTAAACTTCTGTTTGAGCCATGTATATGGTATTTTTTAACATATAAGCAACAATTAATTATAAATTATTACTATGTTAAAACAACAGATGCAACTCAAGCTATAACCATATCATTATTATTCCTTAGTATTGTTTCACTCAGGTAAACTGAAATGCTATTTAAATAATGATTTAGACTACTCAATCAATGTTTCAACATAGGTATATCCTCTATGGGTATATATGTGAGAGAAATATCTCACCCCTAGGTTCATATGGGGTGAAATATCCTATTAAAACTTTAATAAACCAAAAATTCCCAATAATTAAGAAAATAATCAACCTAAAAGGGAAAAGGACTGAAGTAATATTTACCACATCAATTCAAGTTTTGAATTTTTTCAAAAAAAGGATTTCAATTAAAACAATTGAATAAATGGTGCTACAATATTAAGGAGTAGAGGCAAAATATAGCCTTACTTTGACCACATAAGAAATAACCCTACTCACTGTAGCTATTAGGGATAGAATTTCATTCTCTATACTCACATATTAAAAATTCCATGTTATCCATTTTAAATTAAAAATTAAAAAAACAAACCAACATGTTAAGCCTTAAAATACTATACTCAACTTATTAAAATATCTTACTTCCCTGGATATGAGAAATGGCAGATGGATACTGACTTGAAAATGTCAACTCTTGTACCTTTATTTTTCCTTTTTCCTCCACACTCACCATTCACAATTCCCATATTATTAGTTTTTTATAATTATCCTCACTTAACTTCCATATAAACTCCTTTTTCATGCACACTATATTCTTTTTAAAATCATTTACAAAATTTAGGTGCAAGACATGTTCTATCTATTTCCCTTATAGCTAACTAGATCTTATCTTAATGGAAACACAAGATAAATACTTCATGAATTTATTACTAGTTAAAATGACATTTTTTTATCTAACTAAATTGAACTATTATCATTCATAAGATTTCCAAATAAAATTAATTCCTCACAAACTTGAGTTTTAATAATTGTCAATGAAAAACTAATAATATCTTTCAACTTCATGCTTTGTTCCCTCATACTATGGAAATATTAATCCTTCATAATAAAGATAATATTTTGAATTATTCATGATATGCATGATGTAGTAATATACCTTATCCTATGTCCAAAAATTAATAATATATTTTTCGACTTACCCCAACAAATTATTTCATATTATCCATATGGTTACACAATGCACACCATCCATGGTAGTTTAATCTTTTCTAGAAAACTCTAAAAGGTTTATTAATTTTCCCACTCATATTTAGAGTCTATTTATTAATAATTTACTTATATAAATATACTTATGCATGTAACATGAGAATATAACTTTACAAACAAAAAATTATTCAAGCAACATGAAAATAAAGCTCAGTAATAAAAATAAGTATGTAAGAAACATGAGGTTATGAAATTCAAGAAAAACCATAATATAAATACACAACTAGAACTATAATGCATTGGTCATCTAGAGTAAATTCACTGAACATAATATCTCAATAAAATGTATGGTTATCAACATCATAGATAAAAACACTTTAAGACCCAATACCACTCAAGCAAACTATGTGAGTGTGCGACTATTCTCAATTTTATTTTTCTTCCCCTAACTATCATGATCTACTTCCCTTTCCCCTATGATGCTCTCCATTAGGATTTTATTGTGAGGGATGACTAGGATATCCTAAAAACACCTCAACTAGAGGAATATGATAGTTTTTTTATCAACATAAATGTTTCAAAATAGTTGAAAATATTAATAAAAATACTACATTAAACTTACTAATTATATTATATAAAATAATTAAAAATAATAACATTAGCATATAATTTCCATTAATAGCAAAATGTTGGAAACTCAAATTTAAAATGCTAGACATCGTCATATAACTAATTACAATAGTGATAAAATATTAGTCTATAATATTTAACAGTAAAAATAAATCAGCCTTGTCATTGTACTTTTCACTAGGGTAGATCATGATATAACATTCTTCCCCTCTTTGAAAAGTCATCATCTCAATTATATTATTAAAATAAACATATTATAATTTTAAAAAGTTAAACATATCCAATCAATCAAGAAGATGAGGAAACCACTTACGAAATTCCTTTTAATCCTCCCAAATGTCACTATCTTCTAAATATTAGTCCCACTAGACTTTACATTGATCCACTACTCTATTACACAAGTTATTTTTATGTCTAAAGTATTATAAGGAGCTATTTTTTTACCACTATTAGCTTTAGTACCTGTAAAGGATTCCAATCAAGCATAGAATAAGGATAATTAACACATTTATTTAAATAGAAACATGAAACATTATGAATTTCATCAAGTGATATTGGAAAATAAATTATATATATATATATATATATATATATATATATATATATATATATATATATATATATATATATATATATATATATATATAATAGGGTTAATCACTTCAAAAATATCAAAAGGTCCTACATATATGGATGCTAATTTAGATTATTTGAAAATTTTGATTTATCTCTTTTTGGGTTTAACATAGAATTTTGTTATCTCCAACTAAGAAATTCCTTGTTATCTTTTTCAAAACATCACATTTTTTTTGCTTTCCATTGGACTTAACCAACCTTTTTTGAATCATCCTTACCTTTTCTTCTATTTAAGCAATAATTTTATGCTTAAAATTATTCTATCCTCTAATTTATCCCAACTAATAGGTGTTATAGATTATATATCATACAAGGCCTAAAATGATGCCATTTTCAGATCTAAGGAAAGAATTATTATAATAAAACTCAACTAATATAATATATTTTTCCTATATTAATTTCTTATCTATGAAATACATCCTCCATAGATCCTCCAAAATTTTATTCACCATTTATATTTTCCCATTTGTTTTAGGATGATAGACTATACCAAATTTAAGATGTGTTCCCAAGGCTACATTAAGAGTTTTCCAAAATCTATAGGTCATACAAGTATCTTTATTAAAAATTAAATTTTATGAGATTTTATATGAAAATGAATTGAATGAATATTTTTGTAAAAATTGGTACATTATTTATAAAATTTCTTGGTATAAAATATGCCATCGTTTTCAATTTATTAACTAAACAAAAAACATATCATCCATGTTTCTAGACATTGGTATCCCTTGGACAAAGTCCATGCTTATGGCATGCACTTTTATTTTGTAATGTCCTGAGGGTATAAAAAATATTATAGTATGAACATGTTATTACTTTACTCATTGACATTCAAAACATCTTGATATAAAGTTAGTTGCATATTTCTTGATTCCTTTCCAATTTCATTAACTCGATCATTCCCAGATGAATAAAATTAGGAGAATTATGAAATTATTTTAGCATTGAGACTCTTAAATCCTCTTAATTTGGAACATACATTATTCCTTTAACCTTATGAGTCCATATTTATCAAAATTAAATCCTTTTTATCTATGACATTGTGGGTTTATAACCTGATACTTCCATACTTACTCATAGAATTTGTCTCCTAGAGAGAATTTATGAAGCTAATATCAAAATGTAGTTCTGATAGTATCCATAGTTTCTATGTACCTTATATGGATAATATAATATAAAATTATGTCTTAATTTTATAAAAACTCAAACCATTATATTTATTGAGCATTCAAATTGGGTTGTGTGAAGATGTATTTGAGTCCTAGATTATTCATCTTAATATCAAAAGGTTTTACCAATAGATGATGCCTCCAAACATACAAATCATGTAATATTAAAGCCAATTATAAGTCATGTGGAACATAATTGGATTTATAGGGATTTATTTTGATTGAATCATAAGTTAATATTGAGCCTTTTTATAATAATAATCCACCCAAACCATCCCCAAAAGCATTTACTAATAAAAAAATGGCCATTCAAATTTTGAACATGCAATGCTAGTGTAGGTATATTTAATCTTATTTTTTATATATTTGTAAGGATTATTAAAAATTATTACTCCATAAAAAACCATTTTTAATTATATTTAAAAAAGGTGATGGGTTAGCTATATTATAAATTTAGGTATAAACTTCCTATAATACCCTGATAAACACATAAAATAATGCACCTTGTGAACATTTTAAAGTTTTAGGTGTTACATGATGAATAATATCTTTTTTGGATATACATATATTCCTTTAGTTGGTATGATATACCCAAATATTTTATCTTATAAAAGAAGTCACACTTTGATAGTTTACCAAATATTTTATGATTTCAAAAGTTTTATAACACCAACTTTAAGGGTTCCAATTATTGTTATTCATCTCTAAAATATATTAAAATATTATCTAAGAATAAAAGAAAAGAAACATTAGGTAATATATTAATACTCTATTCATAAGATCCATGAGGGTTATAGGTGCATTTTTTAACCCAAAAGGTATAATTCTAAATTCATAATGTCCATATCTTGTCCTAAAAGTTGTTTTAGGAATATCTTCCTCACTCCTTAATTGATGGTACCTTTCCCTAATTTCAATTTTTTAAAATATTGTTGTTCCTCATATTTGATAAAAAAATATCATCAACGTAGGGTAAAGGATACTCATTTTTTATGGTTTTCTTGTTCAACATCCTATAATATATTCACAAACAAATAGACCCATCCTTAATTTTTTTATTACTACAGGTGTTCCCCATGGTGATACACTAGGTCAGATCAATCCTTTAGACACCATATCTTGGAGTTGGGATTTAAAATCTACCAATTTTTTTATTGTCATTTTTTAAGGTGCCTTGGATTGATGTTTAGATATAGGAATGATATCAGTTGTGAAGTCAATTTTCCTTCTATGAGTCAATCTAGGTAGATATTCTAGAAGCACATATTGATAATCATGAAAAATTAGATGATCCTCAATGGTAGGTTCTTTAGGTTCTCCTACCTCATCTATATTAACCATATAAACATAAAAATTCTTTTTTTAATCCTTCCTTAATTGAATAAATGATATTTTACTTAACTTAAGTTCGATTTTCTCTCCTTGAATTTGAGTTTCATTTCCAAAATCATCTAAACATTCTACTTTATATGAAAATTAATATACTTTTTTCATGTGCATATAAAGCCAATTTACTCATAATATCACATCATATTATCTATAAATAACATTTAAGGATTAAATAACACCTCAATCTTATACACTTGGCAAACTCAGACCTTGGTTTTTCCTCTTATTTCAAAACCTTTACCACTTTTAAAAGTCTTACATCTAATCTATCTTATGGACCTTGGCCTATCTCTTGGTGTAACTAGACTTATGTTGATGATCCAAACCTTTTATCTTTCCAATAATTATTAAAATATATTTATCTTCCACCTCTAAAATTTTTGAGCCTATACCTACTTTTTAGTTTCCTGGAAATTACCATCCAGGATAGATACCTACATCGACATAGGTTTCCTACTCTAATGTAAATTTCTAGTGACATAAAGTCAGATAATTTACAAATGAAACATATCCTAATGTTTTTCATAAGTTATTTAATGTGAGTTATTTCTCCAAAGGGATTAATATAATTACATGATCAACCCTCATTGATTTATCACCTATAAAATACCTAAGGAAACTTATCAAAGGATTTAATCAAGTACTTGATAAAGCAAATATTCCTTATTCTCTCCTATTTTCATATTATTCATAAGGATAGCACATAAATAGGTCTAAATTAGTAAAGGAGTATCCTAAGAGCTTGATTTTCCAAGTCACAAGATAGTTTGCTATTCTACATAATTTTCACATATTTCATAATTCATTCACAAGCCATCATGTAGAGGATAACTACATCAATTTGAGACCCTCTTAAAATTATTGTCAATGTAGGAATAACTCATTAATAGAGGTTATTTGGGGTTAGATTGAAACTCTATGATCACTAACCCATTTTTATCAAAGTTAATATGAAGATTAATAATTAAGGTTTTGTGATTTCATGAACAATGACGATCCATGGCCTAAATCTAAATTCACTAGAGCAAAGATGAAGACAAACCTAGAAGCATATAGGTAGTTGCATACTTTTCTATTAGGTATTTTGTATATGAAACTTAAATCTATTTCAAATAGTAACAGCGATGCAACCTTCCCAAGATGACATTAGTGTCTAAGTCTATAGAGTCACCAAATCTAGAATCTGGTGATTATTCCAAAATCTTCTTCTAGTCTGATTCTTACTTATTCTAGATCTAGAGATGCATTATCTTTGGAACCAAATAAGTACATTATTTATTTGTAATTTCCATATCTATCATAGTTGTACTTATTATTTTAATCATATCTTAGTTTAATTAATTCAACATATGTCATGTCTAAGTTTAACATTTAATTATCCTGATATAGAGATAGTTTATCACCCATGTACCTTATGATGTCTCTATACCATTTAACCCTATATTCTCTAAATATATATTTTTATGGTTAAACATTTGATGAAACTAGCCTTTGAGCACTAAACCCTATGTGGTTTAGGGTTTTATGTTTCTTATTTTCCTAATTATTGTACTTTATTTCAAATTCTAAATTTTTCATTTGTGAACCAATGGAAAATGTTAATTTAAAAACTCAATTTCAGATGGAAGATAATTAAGCATTGATTACTCATTTCAATAATAACAAGAGACTAATGGATGAATTTTTGTGTGTTACAAGAGACAAAATAAGTAAACATGATAAAACTAAGGTTTCCTCAACTAGTTATGGTGAATCCTTAGAAGGTATTATCATTGATTCTATACCTCTCAATTGTCTAGTATGTATTTCAACCTTTGTTTCCTAAAACTACTAGTTATAAATATACCAAGGGGATACAAATTTTTCAACTCAAATACTAGTTTCTATGCATATTCAAACCGTGATTACATCCCCTTTGGTGACTATTCAGCTTTCTAATGTAAATCCCAATGGGTTCATAGTTCAAACACTCCTTAAATTTGTAAAGACTTTAAATGAATAGATTACAAACATTTAAAAATAATAATTTAAATCCTCCTCATTATATTAATTCCCAAGATGTGTTACATAACCCTCATACACTTGATATATCTTTGCACCCTTTACAAAATAGTTTTATTGTACCTTAGTTCACATTTTTTGATGACAAGGGTGATACTAAGAAACATATTTGATCTTTAAATGTTACATGACTTGATTATTATTCCAAGGATTTATATGTTTCATGACTTGATTATGCTTCTAATGATTAAAATTTTAAAAAATTATTCCCAAGAAGCCTCAAGGACTATTCTTTGAGTTGGTTTTATGATTTACCTCTCCAATCCATAAAAGCATTCAAACCTATTGTAGATTAAATTTTGACACACTTTTATATTAATATTTATGAAAAGGTCTCCTATGCTCAAATTTCAAAAATAAAACAAGGAACAAATAAACCTATCAATGAATATGTCATGAGGTACAAGACAATGTTGGCTAAAATGACCAATACTATGGTAGATAAGGAGTTGCAAGACATATTCAATCAAAGTTTGATTTCTCTCTTTGATGAGTCCATTTTTTTCAAAAATTTTAAATATTTTTATGACTTATGCCATGTTATTTGATACTATGAAATGAAACTTATTTAATTGAACAAACCAAGCATGTAGCAAACATATTGACTACATCTACATCAAATGCCAAATTTACAATAAAATATTCCAAAAATAACATATTATTTGGATGGGATCATGGGATGATTTTTCCTCTTTAAATATTCCAAAAATAACAAAAAAATAAAAAACATTTAAAAATATTTAAAGAAACTAACATAAACATGTTTTATTGGCTCCTTAGCATCTATGTATTAGTTTAATGTTGATGGATGACATATCAGTTATTTATACATACACGTGTGTCATGATTCTATTGAGTATGATACAATCATACATAGAAACATGATTTATACATGTTTAGGATGTTAGGCTTTACCTTTACTCATTCCATGTGCACATTAGAGGCATTCACTTCTTTTATCATGATAATCATAGGTTATATAGTTCAAGGATCACTTTTTATTATCATGTTTGAGCTTATATGTACTTACACATGCCTTTATTCATGATTATATATTTCATAGTGTACTTGATATGTTATACACTTAATGTTTTTTACCAAAATATTTGATCCATGGGATACTATGTTATCTTTATTATGCTTTCTTATAATTTCTTTTATGTACTTCTTTGAGTGCCTTTCCTTGCTATTGTTTTGTTTATTCAAACATTTGAATATGATCCTTTATTTATGTCCCCCATGCATATGTGTGATTTATTTGACATTTGAACATGTAATTTTTTTTTGTATGTATATTTTAATGTGTTATGCTTTCTTTTGCGGATTTTCAACTAAGACATGTTCCTTCAATTATGTGGTATTTGAATATGCACCTTGTTTACAATATCCTAGGACCATTATCTGTTGAATTGACTTTGAGTGTTCTTATGTGTGTGATTGATTAAATTAATGATATTTTAAAATTATTATCTAGTTGTTTCTATGATATTTATCATGAATCTTATCCCTTCATGTTATCACATTATTTTATATGCTTCAATATTATATTTACCTAGACATATTATTCTATATACTACATGGTTCCATTTGTAGATTATATAGTTGTCTTATCCTTTTAAGGTGAGGTAAGTACTAGTTTATATTCTTCCCTCACCTTAAATTGGGTATGCATATTAGTGGAAACATGTCATAAAGGCATGTTATTAACATTTAGCATAGTTTCTAGATTTAGTGGGGGCATGATTTAGAGGCATGTTCTCTACACTTATTCATAGTTGAAATAATTTTCAAATTCAATGGGGGAATGCTTTGAAAGCATGTTATCTACACTTACTCAATATTTGGAATATTTTTTAGATTTAGTGGGGGCATGTTTTGAAATCATGTTCACATATATTTATTATTTGACACACCCATATTTAAGAGGGCATGGTTTTGAAACATGTCCTCCACATTAACACTTATTTTAGTTTTTAGATTTATACATATATAATGTGTACATGATTTAGAATCATGTTATCCACACTTAATTTTTTTTGAAATGACCAAATCACATATTTACATGATTCAAATTCATAATTATGGTATAATTATATACATTGGTATCATTTTTATACATAGTTTCAACATGAGACATATTTAAGGTGTATATTCTATGGAATGTGCACCTAATATTGTAAAATCCAAATCAGTTGCATATTTCAAAATACTCTTCTATGTACTATCATTAACCACCAAGATGGAATTTTATAGACAATATTGAGACAGTCTAATGTAGTATTTGGTTCAATTTTGGTATGGTTGAGGTGATTAAATCACTCAATATTGCCAATT
The DNA here is from genome assembly GCA_037957365.1 of Torreya grandis. Lineage (NCBI taxonomy): Eukaryota > Viridiplantae > Streptophyta > Pinopsida > Cupressales > Taxaceae > Torreya > Torreya grandis. The sequence continues at coordinate 103,991 of JARHVA010005528.1, read as the reverse complement.
TTTTAGATTGGAATTGATTATATCATTAATAATCACTAATTTGATAGTATTATTTGAGTTTGTTCACTCATCCTCACCAAGTTATAATTATGATTTAGTTGCATGACTGAGCTAATCTCAGCTATCGAGTGGTAACTCAAATTTTCTCTAGGTTTAGGGGAATGTCCCTTCCAATATCTCTTTCTCTTTATATAATTATAATATGAACTTTTAATATTCATATATATTTGTCCTAATATTAATTTTAGAGATTTATAATTATACATATTTTAAAATCAAGTTGCCAATAGGCAAGGTAGTTGCATTGATACACAAGTTTACTCCTAAACCTTGTTCTTTCAATTTCAATCATTTCAATACTTTCAATTTCAGATTATATGCATTGATTATGTATTGTAACATGCTCTTGATTGTAGGTTAGTCACTAGTAAATCACTCAAGTTAGATTCATATAAAGGTAAGGTGTGTTATACACACCCATGTATAAATTTATTCACCTCTAAATCAATAATTCCATTACTATATTAAATGTGGGGTAAATGTAGATGATAGTTATAGATTATATAACACCTTGGTCTTGTACACTTGGAAAACTTAGACCTTAGTTATTCCTCTCAAATATGAACCTTTCCCATTTTTTAAAGTCTCACATCTACTCTATCTTGTGCCCTTCAACATATTTCTTGTTCTACCTACTCTTATATTAATGACCTAGACCTTATATCTTACCTAAATTCTTAAAACTTGATTATCTTATACCTTTGGAAGTTTTGATCATGTACATAATTTCTAGCTCCTTAGAGAATAACATCTCAGATAGACCCCTACATTGATGCAGGTTTCCTAATTTGATGCAAGTGTCCATTTCCATAAAGTCATATAATTTTAAAATGAAATGTATCCTAATGGTCAACCTAATTTATTTAACTTAATATGTTTATCTAAAGGGATTGATATCAATTTAATATTCACCCTCACCTAGAAAAGACATAAGGTAACTTATATAATCATTCAATCAAGCATTTCATAAATTAAAGCTTACATAATTTCTCATATTTAAATATTAATCATAAGAATAACACATACATAGGTATAAAGTAATTAAGAAGTACCCTAAGAGCCCAATTTTTAAAGTTACAAGCTATGTCACTATTGTACTTATTTTCTACATATTTCATGATTCACACACAATCCAACACATAAGGGAGAACTACATTAGTTTCAGACCTTCTTAAAAGTATTAAATATATAGGTATCTCATTAATAAAGGGGTATTTGGGGTGATCTCAACATCATGTGCCCATAAACCCATTTTTCCCAAGGTCATTATGAAGATGAATAACTAGGGTTTTACAATTTCATGAAGAGAGACAATCCATTACATAGAAATAAATGCACTAGAGTGAAGGTGAAGACATAGATAGATGTATCCAATTGGTCACATCATTTTCTAGTTTATATTCTAGATAGTAGCATCAACATAACCATCCCAAGCTGATGATAATGTACATAGCTCTAAAGGTGCCAAATCTAGAATCTATAAACTATAATAGAATATTCTTCTATTATGATTCTTAATTTTTCCATATCTAGAGTTGTATTAGTATCAAAACTAACTATATACATTATTTATTTCTCATTTCTATATCTAACATAATTATACTTCATATTTTTTAACCTATATAAATTTAATGAATTTAGCATATATTATATTCAAGTTTATCATTTAATTAGCCTTCTATAGAGATAGTTTATCACCCTTGTACCTTAGACTATCATTATCCCATTTAACCATAGATTCCTTAAATCTATATTTTTAGGGTTAAACATTATCATAAAAGAGATATAAATTATTGGGTCTAACATGCCCCATTACTTGAAATCTCACATGGTGACCCATTTTCTTTACCATAGTTGTTTTATATTCATATTATTAAATACTAGTAAGACTTAATTTATGAATGCCACTCAAAATTTTAGATATTTGGTTTTATTTATAGTCCCCAACTCATGATCCTAACTTGTTCATCACATTCTAGTTTATTTGTGCATCATCGAGATATATTCTTCATTTAATTTAAAATGTTAAGTAAAATTTGGATTCTGTCATGATCATTTAATTTTCTATTGACCTATCTTGGAAACATTTGTTTTTTGATTCATAGTTTGAAATATTTTTTCAATTGTTAAAGTAGTTTATTTCAATTAGACTACTGTTTATTTGATCAATTCTATTTTATGTTTTCACCTAATTTAGAATAATTTATTACGTTATTTCATCACATTTATTTATTCATGATTATATGGATTTTTGTTTTTGACTAACTTATTAATTATTCATGAATTCATCTTTGCCTTGTTTTATTTATAGAGATCCCTTTGAGACATCGATCTTCATCCACATGTTGAAATCCACTTAACCTAGAGAGTTCCATAGTCAAATCCTTTTCAAAAAGTGACTAAGTCCTTTTAAATCACTGAGACCCTGAGATCATACCATGTGGCATGATCCTATTGACCTGAACCTCATAAAATCAAAAGATCAAAATCTCATAACCTCAAAAATTCAAAACCTTATAACTTTAAAATCATTGGGTAATTAACTTGAAATCTTGAGAGTTGATCAACATTGGAAAAATATCTATGCCTATGAGGTCTTAATATTATGACACTTGGTACCATATCAAAATCCTAGATAATTGAAAACATTAACTTAGAAGCTTGAAGCATTAGTAGTATTGACCTACCAAATCATGAAGAGATGATAACCTAATAGAAATATACATGGACACAATGATGATAGAGGTATACAATAGGTTAATTCCTAGGAACAACAAACTACCAAGTGTCAAATTAGGACCCAATGGGAAAATCCATAAATTTTATCAAACTATAAGTAGTGAAGGGCCTAAAAGGTGATGAGAGGTAGTGAATTAGACTTGTATGCATATCCTAAATGATAAACATGTGGATGTCTAGATAGGCAAACATACAACCAAAATTTTATGTTCGGGGCAAAGATAAATGTTAGACAAGTAATGGATTAATTTTTATTGTAAGAAAAGATAAAAAGTAGATGAGAGTGGGTGACTACATTGCATAGACTGGAGCATCTAAAAAATAGAGTTATTTAAAAATAACATACATCAAATATCTGATGAGATGATCATAGGAAAAAATGAGCATGGAGATGGAAATAGCCAGAGCATTGGCAAAGATCTGGGTGAAGATAGAAGTCAAATTTAGAGAGGTATATCAAGAGGTTCATGAAGGGTATTGAATGTATATATTTATAGCCTATAACAACACATTATTCCAATATTACATAGGCATAATAATATGGGAAATGGTTCATATGAGAGGTGGTATATTTTTAGCTTAAAGATAAACATGGGAAATTGGGAATGGATAGAGCTAATACAAGGACTACCAACTCAATATTTGGGATTAATCTAGACTTAATTTTCTACTTATCATTGAGTTTCTAAATGGTTAGTAAAACAAATTGAATAAAAGAGAGTAATTTTTGATAATTAGATCTTTGAATGTGTTGGAGATCGAATCTAATTTCATCCTAAAAGTTGTATCTGAAATTGTGTCATGACTAGATTGGTCTTATCTTCTTTCTTATTGATGTGTTATCACAAAATACTAAGTTTTAATTAGTTATTTCATTTAGTGATTATATCAAGATATTTAAATTATGATTGTGCATCATATCCATGATGGAATAACATTCTCTATGGAATCAACATTGCTTGATATTATAAAGGGTCAAAAAATTTAGTTCTGAAACACTACCAGAATCGTGGTAGGATTACACCTACAGTTATCCATAAATTTGGATTTTGATTGTCTACTACAATCAAGACATTTGAATATAAAAAAATTATGGAGATTGAGTAGGATTTCACCTGCCCTTCATACATTTTTTTTCTTGACGTCATGCTAAAGATATTTATTTGAGAAGTAATATGTGCAAATAGGTTTTTAATGTTATTGGTGTGTAAGTGAATATAAAATTATAATGTGTAACAATTAGTTTAATTGGATTTGAGAGATAATTATAGTTATCTTAAGGATTACATGTGTGAAATAGGAATTTGACTCAAGAGAGGATGGTTAGTATCATGTTAGTGATAAAATGAAAATAAAATGAAAGAAACATGCTAACTAGCATAACAACTCTAGGCCTAGACACTAGGGAGAGCTCAGTTAACAAACATGAATAAAACACAAAAACAAAATGAAAAATAAACCTTATTTTACCTTCCTTAGATGTTCCAAAATTCTTTTTGTAGTGGATTTCTCATTTTATGCTCATGATGTCTTCATCAAACGAGGCTTGGCTATCTCCTCTTCTCCTTGGCACATTGTGGCTTTGGCTTGGCTTGGCTTGGCTTGGAATCAATTTGGAATGGTAACATTAATTACAATATCTTTTGGAATCATTTGTGAATTATAAATTTTCATTATTAATAATTTCAAAAATATTTTATGATAATAAATTTGTACCAAAATAACATATAAATGATGTTCATGGCCTCTTTATTAATAGATTTTTAAAAAAAGGCTAGAATCAACCTGAACCATTTATCTCAAGATTAATATGTATGGTTAAGGATTAATCCAATTATGTAATTAAAATTTATAAATAGGATCATCAATATTTGGGATAGAAGAGAAATTATGAGGCATTGAGGGCTTTGGTGAGGCATGGGAAGCAAGAATCTTGATATTTGTGGCATTTATGGCCTAGGGATGTCTTCCCAAGAAATGAGGTCACTTGATGATGCAAATATACAATATTAATTTCCAATGATAAGTATTAAATTTTTTTCCATGGAATTATTAATTAGGCTTTAATTGGTTTTAATTAAATATTAAGCATGATTAAGTACTTTGTGCACAAATTACTCAAATTGATCAGAATACCTTTTTATTGGTCCAAAATTTGTCTAGATTGGAATTAGAAGTCAATGTCAAATGCATTAGATCTGCTATCTAATTTAGGATTTTATCAATATAAAATAACAAAGGCACACATCTTATCCAAGACATTTGATAGGAAATAATAATCTAGAGTACCAAGGTGCAATATTGGCATTTTGACTTGAAATAAACTAATGAAAGTTAGTTGGCCCATAAATTACATTACCCCATTTAGTAATACCTTGGCCAAAATTGGCACTTTAATATGTTAGATTCAAATATTTTAATTTGTTTTAGTGTTTTTAGTCCAAATTATGCACTTTAGGTGGAAATTGGTTAAAATCCTAGTGGAGGTCATTGTGGCCAGATTTAGGTGTATATAATTTGACCTTGTTTGGGAAGGCATTACAAGCTATAAGCACACTAATGTCTTCTCAAATAATAAGATATGGAATGCATGCCAAAAAGAAGATGATAGTTGAATAACAAAGATCCAAATGGTTTTGGGAAGCCTAGGATGATGCCCCCTTGAGGGAGTGGTTGTTACATTTATTGATAGATAGTCCCTCAAAAAGAAACAAGAAAAAATGTGGAATTAACTCATGGTTGAGATTAATCCAAATGAGAAAATGCTTGCATGAATTGATGTAAAAAAGATACTAATTTTACCAAAGGTGGTTATAATCAAGAATAAAAGTCAAAATAATGATTTTACCATAGGTGGTTATAATAATTAAGAAGACCTAGATTTGTTAAAGATGATTATGCACTAGTTAGGGTGATTAGCAAGCATAACTCAAGGATATAACTTGAAATACAAATTAAAGATGATCAGGTGTAAAGTGATGAAAGAGATGGATAGAGGAATAAGACTGATCATTAGAAATGATTTAGTTGTACCTGATAATGAGGAGATGTTCATCCTTATTAGTAATGATACAACTAAAATGGTCAATGGGTTAATTTGATCAAGGGTAGGATGGAAGGATTTGTCAAGGTGATAAGGAGAAACTTCTATGGATCCATTGATTGTAGAACTTCCTAAAGCTAATTTTTTTTATAGCATATGATGGTAGGCTCATGATAAAACACCATGAATACTATCCCAAAATGTGTATAAATACTAATTCCCAATCCAATAAACACTCAAAAATAATGCACCAATGATAAGAACCATGATGACAATGTTAATGGATGAATATGGATAGACTCAAAAATAATTTGCTCTAAGAATCACCCATGAATGCACATAGATTGAGTCAAAGCAACAATGTTGAAAGCAAACAAACAAGCAAGTGAATAAACAAACAAACAATGTGAAATAAATAAATAGACAAAAAACCTAAAAAAACAAACAAACAAAAAGCTTGAAAATAAAAGCAAAAGAAAGCATCTTAATAATGAAAATTCCCCAGTAAGGTGGATTGAGGATAGCTACTAGGCTTAGACAAGAAAAATATTTTTGAATTTTTGAAATGTTATGAATGTTTTTGGAATTTTATCATATCTTAACTTGATCAAGAATGATAAGATACTTGCTCACAAAATCGTGAGAGCATTTGTCTTAGGTTTCTCATAAAATGGTGAGAGCATATGTAAAAGAGGATTGAGGTGACTTCAACATGAATTGAGAATGACCTACTTAGTCTTGAAATGACCTCAAGTCATATTAATTCCATCCACATAAAAGGTGAGAAAAAACCAACTAGGTCCCAATAAGTTCTCAAATTTAATGGCCAGTCAAATGAAAATAGTGATGGCAAGGTGATGTGGCAATACATGGTAAACAAGTGTTGCCCTTAGTTTTCCCATAGGTGGTTATAACTAGGATACGATAGAATATGTCAATGATACTAATTTTCACATAGGTGGTTATAATTAGTATCAAGATTGGTGAGACACTGATTTACCCATAGGAATTTATAATTAGGTTCATATAAAAAAAACTTGATAGGATGAAAGATATCTTGGAAGATCAATTGTCACACTACTTTTGTAGACTGTCATTGTAAACATAGATTTGATTGATTGTTGAAATTTGATAAAAATCTTCTCAAAAAGGTGTAGGAAGAACCAAATGAACCAATATCAAAATAAGATTGGGTAGGATGACTACAAATAGGCTTTAGTCTAGATAGGAATGGAATGATAGGATGTATAAAATGGTAAGAAGGTTTTTCCCCAGGTGAATAGCATAAATATGCAACAATGTCAAATGGATTTGTAATAATGGAAATGGCATAGCAATGTGAGATGGTATGGTACATATTTTTCACCTAGGTGGGGTAAATGACATATAATTATATTTTTCCTATTGAGATGGAGATGTACGTCCTAATTATTAAATGATACAAATAATATACTTGATCATGTTAAATTTTATCTCACACCTCATCTAAAAAGTTGCTCTATCAAGAACTAGTTGTAGATTGGGTTGTAAAGAATGCTTTTGTTATTCTCATTAGTCATTGATTTTGATTCTTTTAACTGTCGATACAAGGTATTTTTGTAGCCTTTACAAAGGAAAGTGTGGCCATATATGGTAAATAAAAATAAATAATGGATGGTAGGTTTGATTGTGAAATGGAATGGTAGATGATAATGGAATGTATAATGTTGGGGAAATAAATGAAGATCAGGAATTTTAGTGATACATAATGTTGTTGATGCAAAATTTGACATGACTTTGGTTGTGGTAGGGTTGAAGACTTATTTTCTCAATAGGACCATTAGATTTTTCTATTGTTTAATCTTGAGAGTAGATACCATTTGATTAAGCTGTAGATTGGAAGCTATTTTGATTTGGTCTTCATCAAATAGTGAAGAAATTTTGTGCTTAGATATTGCTACCTGAAAGAGGTTTTCACCAATGAAGTTGTCTTAATTGTCCCATAACACCTTCAAGAAGGTTTCACTAAGGATTGTTGAATTTTGAATTTGATTGTCTTCTAGCACTTCCAAAAAAATTTCACTAGAAGATGCTAAGTTATGACTTTGATTGTCCCTTAGTGCCTTCAAAAAGGTTTCACTAGGAGAGTGTTCTTCTACTATATGAATGTGGTCTTGGCCTCCTTTCTCTTCTTCAACTGCTATGTCACCATGGATGTAGTTTAACAAAGTGTGATTCTATTGATCCCAATAGACACTTATGGGAGATGGAATGTCAATGATATGGCTATTTTGGTTGATGATAATGGCCTATTGAAAGATAATGGAATGGAAAGAGGTTGTACAATTCTTGTAGAAGATACTAGAATAACTTGTGTCAAATTTGAATTACTCATCATCAAAAAATATAGAAGGATCATAAATATATTCAAATTGATCTACAAGGCATGCATAACCAATGTTTTAATAGTCATGAACATACTCTTCTTCTAAATCTAATTCTAACTCATGGGACTCTGAATCCAATGTTGAAATTGATGCTGATTTAAATTCTAATGGAAAATTTGATATCACTTTAGGAATAGAACCTAATTATAACTCTAATTCTTCATCTGATGGGTACTCTATTATAATTATGTCTTGTTGAATATTTGGTTTTGGACAAGAAATGGCATGTGATGACATAATGGGATCCACAAAAACTAGTTTGTCAGAGTGGGACTCCTCTATGATAGGAAAAAGGTTAAGATAAAACTCCATAGAGATTGGCTTGTAAATAAGAGGATCTTGAAAAATAGGCACATGGTCAAGGTAATGATTTTCCTAAATGTAGTTATAATCATTAAGAAGTGACTCGGCAAAGACTAGCTTGTTAGTGTGAGACTCCTCAACAACTAAGATAGGATCAATAAGTGATTCATCATAGGATAATTTATCACAAGTTTTTGAATCAATATAAACATCTTGGATTGGTTGGTTATCATGGCTTTGGTTTCTAATGAGTTAGAAAATACTAGTTTTGAACAAAATTTGGTTTTTGAAGGATTGGATTAGTTGAGGTTTGGATGGGATTGGTTCTGGATGAGGAATGGATTATGGTTGGATAATTTTAGGGAAATAGGGAACATGATTTCTCACATGAGCCAAAGGATGAAGTCCTAAATTGGTAATGATAGGGTGTTTTGGGGCTTGATTACCTACACAAGCCAAAGGATGAGGTCTTGGTATAGAAATGGTTTCGTATTATGAAACTTGATTGTTCACACAAACCAAAGGATGAGGTCTTGGTATGGGAATGGTATGACATTGAGGTTTTGGAATATAAATGGTATGATGTGGTGGATTCTAATTACTCACATAAGCCAAATCATCCAAGTCTTCCTCGTAAACCATATCATCTCAGTTGTGAGTTGGCTCATAAGCTGATACTTGACTATGTTCCACGTATTGATTATTGTAAAGATGGTATGGATATATATCCCAAAAAATATTATCTATAGTTGGGCCTTCAAAGTCCTCACAAGTCTCTTCATACCAATCCAAGTCTCAATTTGGATTTTGTGGATTTTGATTATGTTCCCCATATGGAGTATTATAGGGAAATAATAAAACTCTTTAGAAAATCATTCTCTATAGGGGTTCCTAGTGGGATTTTGTGCATCAATTATATCATAAGTTATATTATATGTGACTCTACCATAAGTGTAGCTAGGCATATCCACATAAATGATGAAATCTCTAAAACAAAAAGGCTTAGAGTTCTACAAAATCTAAAAAAAATTCCAAAGGACAAATGGCTCAAACTTGGTATAACTCATTTGAAGGGGTGGAGTTGTACCTCTAATATGGTCTAAAAGTTGAGCTATATCTCCAAAATTATTTGTGATAAGGCTTGGCATAAAATAGTCTAACATCAAAATGTCTAATGTCAAATGTCATAAGCACAAAAGGTCAAGCATCTAAATAAAAAATAACATGTCAAAGGTATAGGTCAAAGTGTTCCAAATAAGGTCTAAAATATGAAAGGGAAAGGTTGAGTTACTAAGTATTTTGTCTAAACACAGAGTCAACATCTAGGCTCAATCAAATATACATATGCTAAGACTTTTGGCCAAATGTCATCAAAATCTAGACTTGAAATAAAGGCTAATGTGATTTGATTTAATCTAATAAGTTTGGAAATAACTTTATGATATACCCGACACACAGAATCAAACATAAACATGATCATTTGTCATAATTCATGAGGCAAAAATCTTTTGGAGAAATGTTGTGTTCTCCCAAATAAAGTCACAAAAAAAGATGAGGATAGGCATTAAAAAAACAAACCATCAATAGTTTTTAAATTTGGGTAATTGATTACCTGAAGTTATGCAACCTAAAATATAAATATATGTGTATTAGCCTCATGAATTGAGGCTTAAATATAAATCAATCAATGTTTAGATCTAAACTTAACAAGATTAATTAAAAACTCAACTTTGAAAACTACGGTTTGACCAAACAATCTAGACAAGATTGGACAACATGATGGCATAAGACAAGGTCCAAATGGTAGACATGACATGGTTTGAAACAAATGGTTTTTATCATAATGGTAAACTAGTCTTGAAACAAATTGAGCATCCTAATTATGTAAGCATGATTGAATGATGTGATCAATGTTATGTTTCAAAGACTCAAAGGCAAAATGGTTTGATATGATTTTGGTAGTGTAACACTACCTACTTGTAACTCAAATGTCACACACACAAACAAGTTTAGCAAAAAATTCAAGGTAAAAATGTGGTGTAAAACAACCAACATAACACCTCTTTATATAAAAGAGTGACGTATAAACAAATCGATTTTGACATGGCTTATGAAAAAATAAACAATTTTAAGTTTAAAACATACCAAGAAAAAATGACCAAAATACTCTAAGTATAAACATCTAAATCCTAACAAGGGTATGTTAATTTGGGGTTGACTAAACTAGAAAGCTTTCAATGCTTCTAGGGGAATGAATTTCACAATGACTTTCACATCAAATGATTCAAAACACAAGAATAAAAATTGGGTGATCATGGAATTGGCTAATTGTAAAAAGGTCTAGTCTTTTTTACAACCATTACATCCTGATATTCACTCAATGTAGTGTAATGTCCAAATGTAGATACATCTCATGTGAAACTCAAAAGGATTGATTGAAGTCAATGCTATGAGGTGAAACTTGAGGTCAAAGATTCCCTAAAGAACTCATGGGAAGTAATGATGTCCCCCTCACAAGCCAAGTTTTAATGAAATGAAATACTAATAGAAAGACTTTAGGGTCATTTTCAAGGTCACCCAAACTTTGATGAGTTTTTGGGGAGTGCTTTAGATGACATTATTTCTAAGCCTTGGACTAGGCTTTTTGCTATAGGAATGGTGATTTTGATTTTAAGGGTTCCCTAAAGGGGATAAATGGAAGAGAATACATGCAACACCCCTCTATTTTATAAACAAAATTATATCAATCATATATTGAAGACAAAAATGACAAATGTGTTCAATTTTAAAGCCCAAATGAAAGATTTGGTGGTGATAATTTGACCCCTTGGTCTTAAGATTGTGAACTTTGAAAGCCTAACTTATGAAAACATTCACTTTCACACATAAATTTTTCATTAAGCACCAAAAAAATATTCCTAATTCATTTTCAAATCATTCCAAAGATGTCTTAATATCATGTTTTAACAAGTTCCAAGTCCACTGGTTAATTATCTACCCTTAAGGCATCACCCCAAAAGTAAATATGTTAGATTAAAAAAAAACTAAATAGATTTTTAAAATTTTGTGAAAATATATGAATTTTGAATCAAAATTTTTATAAAATTTAGGAGAAACCAAGTGGTTGAAAAAAAATAATCCAAAATAGACTTCGTATGACCCCAAACCAAGCATTTTAAAATGGCCTATTAGCTCTTAGGTTTATGTTTTTAAGAAAAACATACTGATCGACATCGATTATATAACTAATGATGGTTATACTTACTAAGCAATGATGAGTATCTAATCAAAAATGGTTATACCAATGATGGCTATGTCAATCGATGATGGTTTTGCTCATCGATGATGGTTATTATGTAAACCCGTGACAAATAAAAATGGTAAAACAAAGTTAGAAAATCAAATTATGAAAGTTTTAATGATCCAAAAGAAGATTTTAAAACTATAGAATGATATTTTTCATGTGTGGGATGCATTTAGTCCCACCCAGCATTCTATTATGTGAACTAGGAATTTGACTCAAGAGAGGATGGTTAGTATTGTGTTAGTGACAAAATGAAAACAAAATGAAAGAAACACACTAACTAGCATATCATCTCAAGGCCTAGACACTAGGGAGAGCTTAGTTAACACACATGAATAAAACACACAACTAAAATGCAAAAAAAACCTTCTTTTACCTTTCTTGGATGCTCCAAAATGCTTGTTGTTGTGGCTTGCTTAGTTTGTGCTCATGAAGTCTTCATCAAAGGAAGTTGGTTATCTCTTCTTCTCCTTAGTAGCTTGTGGCTTTGGCTTGGCTTGGCTTGGAATCAATTTGGCATGGTAACACTAATTTAAATACCTTTGGTAATCATTTGTGCATTATAAATTTTTATTATTAATAATTTTTAAATATTTGAGCATAATGACTTTGCATCAAAATAACTTAGAAATGATGTTCATGGCCTCTCTATTTATATAATTTTAAAAAAGGATAGAATCAACCTGAACCATCCATCTCAAGATTAAAATTTATGGCTAAGTATTAATCCAATTATGTAATTAAAATTATAAATAGGCTCATCAATATTTGGGATAGAGGAGCAATTATGAGGCATGGGAGGCAGGAATCCTGATATTTGTGGCATTTATGGCCTAAAGATGTCTTCCCAAGAAATGAGGTCACCTAATGATACAAATATTCAATATTCATTTCTAAAAATAAGTATTCAACAATTTTCTATGGAATTACTAATTATACTCTAATTTGGATTAATTATCTCTTAAGCATGCTTAATCACTTTGTGCACAAATTACTCAAATTAATCAGAATGTCTTATTATTGGTCTAAAATTTGATTGGATTGGAATTGAAAGTTAATGTCAAATTCATTGTATCCATTATCATATTTAGGATGTTATCAAGAGTAAATAATAAAGGCATAAATTGGGGCTAGAAGAAGGGCCTTATTTAACTTTGTTAGTTCTTAACTTTGTCTGAATGAGTCACAATTTTATCCTAACATAAATTGGGGGTAGAAGAAGGGCCTTATTTAAGGGTGTTATAATTTTGAATTTATGGAATCTTTCACTTTTACTAAACCATATTGTTTGCTTTAAACACACTAACATAAATTGGCACCATATATTATATCTTATATGTATTTCTAATCTTGAATATCTAAATAATCTGAGCTTATCATTGGTTAAGACTAGTAGTTCATTTGCATGTTTTTTAATCTATTATGTGCCTAAAACCAATACTATTGGAGATTAGTATTGTCACTTTGGATTTTTATTCAAGGATCACATTATCTAGATTTAGGTTGGGACATATAAAATTAATTTTTTGTCCTATCCAAGTTCATAGATGTCTTATATATGATGAAGGCAAAGCTAGAAGTTTATTTTACCCAAATACTTCATCCTAATAATCTACCACCAATAGACCTATCCAAATGGTTAAAACTTGGTTATTTGGATCAGCCATAAATGTTTCAGGTGATGTTGATGATCTACCTAGAAACCCTAAGCATTATATTACAAATTTTACTCCAAACACTTAAAGGAATATAGAAGATCAAATTACATATTACAAAACATCCCTTAGGTTACTTAATGTTGAACATGAGTATGTATCTTGTAGGTTATTTCCCTTCTCTTTTCTTGATCAAACTTATGACTGGTTCTTTAACGTTCTATAAAATTCAATCCTAGGTTGGAATAAATTGATTACCTTATTTTTAGCTGAGTTTGGTCAAGTATTTGATCCAATAATATTATACCAATAATTTTATTATATGAAAAGATAATCAAATGATCCTATACATAATTTAAATATGTGTTTTCAAAATATGTATAATAAGGTAATATAACTGTATAGGCTAAATGCTCAATTATCTATATAAATGTTTACAAATGACTTAGATCCATGGACTGACACTTTCTTAAAGAAAGATCTAACTATTACTAACTTGTCTTTTTCACATGCAAAATCAATAAAAGTAGATAGGAAACTCAACTCAAAATCCCAATGTTATCCCAAACATGTCTATGATGAATTTAATCTAACTACAAATAAAAATGTGCCATTACAATAGTCTTTCTAAATAATGAATAAATTTCCATTAGCTCATGTTGATCTAATTAAAATTTAGTTTTTTTTAATCCCATAAGTATTGAATTAATGCCTTAGTCTTATAATCAATACTTAGTTACGATTACAACTAATAATACACTGAATTCACCTCAAAACTCAACCAAACTTGAGCTAGATGTAATCCAAAGAATGGTCCAAATATTGATCAATGTTTTAATGAAATTGAAAAAATAATTACATATTTTTATTAGTATAAATATGTCCATAAATTTCACTTATCAACAAAATTCCAAGCCATTTAATAGATCTGGTAAACAAGGCAAGCCCTCATCCAACAAATTGTCTGAGATCAATATAATGGAGATTTCCTTCTCTAATTGATGTTGTGTCTACAATATAGCCCAACATGGAGAACTTGATTATGTTGAGTTTTTACATATTTTGACATTATCCAAAAATAAATTTATGAATATGAGTTTGTCCTAAATGGTCATAATACTTGAAGTATATTAGATGTTCCTAGTTCATCAAAGTCTTTGAATACAACCATATGGTGTTATAAGATTTAGATTTCCATAACATTGAATATAATGATCCTAAAGATAACACCAATTATATCCAAGATTTATAATAGTACCAAATATCAAACTACACTCTTAGGAGTAGAGCACATCAACCTCTAACTACTTCAACTCCACTAGATAATGTTGCTACACCTCTTGATCTTAAAGCTAGAAATGATCCACCTCCACCAAAATCAAGTGAAAATCAACCCTCCAATATAAAAATATGTTATTATTACATGAATAATATTAAATTAAGCATACCATTCCATTAATTAACATCAATCACTAAACAAATGGATTTGCTTCTTAAGTCTTTATAGACAAGAGTAGTCAGGGCAAACAAAAGAACCTTGCCAATACCAATGTAAAAATACATAAGACTAGATCTAAATTTCCTCCATTATTTATTAATATTATGAATAAAATTTTGACCCTAAATGAGGTATATTCATTCCTCCTTTAATTTTATGTAACATGGAAACATCTCTCAAGTTGTGAGTGACCTATGGGAGAGATGAGTCTTTAGAATGAGGGGCTAGCTCCCTATCACCTCAACTCCAAATAACCACTAGTATACTTGATTTTAAATAAAAGGGATATAAGGCATTAAAAAAAACCAAATAGAGTTTATAAACTAATATTAACTCCACAATACTAGCATGAACTTTTATTATGAAAGGTGATTCACAAAATTGATCTCAAAACCCAAGGTTTTTCAACATAGAAGTAAGATACAATGAATTTCTCAAGGTTGATGAATAAAATGTATTATTATAAACAATAATACTCTTAATTACAATTAAATACATCCAATAACAACAAACTTAACTTCATGTTACATTTTAGATGGCAAACTACTTGCACAAAACATGTAAGAGTAAGATGGACACAAGGAGATATGACTATCAATTGCCATTAAACCATGAACTACTTCAAAAAATTAGATAAGAAGTTGAGAACTAAAAAATAGATTGAAATTTTTTATTCAAATGAAAAATTAGTACTCAAACGATCAGGGCTTTTCTATACCATATGTAGATAGTTTACAAAGCCAAAAGTGGTTGCTTATATAGAGAATTGTGAAGAGAAACAAAGGGTTGTAGTAGAAGGGTATTGAAAATTGTCCTCATGAGTTAAGAAAGAAAAGAATAATAAAAACGTCCTAAATTTTTTTCAAATGCATATGTATCATTCCTTAATATTCTCCAACCATCCAAATGGTGTAGGATTTAAAACTTAGCTTCACACCTTGACTAGCTTCTTGAAAATTGCCCTTCATTATATAAGAAGAGAAAAAAATGGATGTATAAATAATAAATTATCAATTAATTACTTCATAAAAAATCACTAGACACATATAATGCCTTAATAAAATCTTATGATCTAACATTCCATTATTTATATGCATAAGTGTCTTGAAACTCCTCATTTCCCACAACTAACTTGGTCCAAGTGGCTCAAAACTCAAATTAATATTATTAAATTAAATCTATATTTATGGATGGTCTTAAAATATATTATCATATCTGAACCATTTTTGTTCATATAATAACTCCCAATACTCCATTTTGCTCCTCAAGTTCTCACTAGACCCATTTTCCTTGTAACACTAAAAACCTATAAACCTTCTTATGTAGGAATTTACAAAGGGTAATGATTAAATAATGTAATATTATAGGACCCATTATGTCCTTAAAACTTCATGTCAAATTAACTATTTAGATTCTGAGTGGAAGTCCATTTTTTGCTTTTCTCTCTCCTCAATTAGGCCTCCTTGCCTATAACCTTATTTTCCTACTTTAGACCTCTAACACATGTGTGAAATAACCAAAAATCATGTGATTAAATTTACCTAGTATATCACCAATATCCATGTCAATTTCTAAGTCATTAGACCCTATAGAAGTGTGAGAACCATGAAATGACCTTATCACCTAGTCTCATTTTAGGCCTATTTGAGACTACCTTGAAAAAAAAGATTTGTTTGACTAATTAAATAATCTCATATACATATTATTTTTATTTAATAGGTTTAAATAATACCATATTAACTATTTATATTATTTTAAAGTTGTCCCTTACTCAAAATGCCTACAAAACACCAAAAAGCATGCAAAAGGGCATTTATTGTAGTTCATACAACTGCAAGTATGTAAAAAGTACATGTGGAGAACCTAATTGGATTCATAAACAAAATAAAATAGGTTTTATGGGAAAAATATGTCATTAAAAGTTATTTATAATCACATTTCCCTCAAATGGTCATTATCAAGGTTTTAGGCATGTTTCATTCTTAAGAATTGTTCATAAAGAATATATCCTATTTCTCTATCCTAATGCCACAAGGTTATTTTTAGGTGACCCATCCATAACATCCAAACACCAATGGATCTTATTAAAATATTCATGAAATTTATGAGTGTGAGAACGTGATATTTATGTTGCAAACAAGCCATTTTAGAGGGGTCTAGGATTTTAGACTTTTTTCAAGAAGGTGTTTGACCAAAACCATGAACTAGTGTCACAATAATGGAGTGGAGATACACTAATACCTCATAAAAAAACTATTAAATATATTCATAGGGTCAATGGCACATCAAGTGGGAGAAAACATGTCTTCAAATGCAATCTTGCATGAGGGGATTTTGATGAAGGTCTTAAGAGATCAAACTTAACTTTTTTGGTTTATATTTCTATGGATGACCTTGAAGGGTCTGTGATTTGTCTATAAACCTATCAAATCCATTAAATCATTCACACCATCTTCACTAACATTCCTCTCTCATGACTACACTTGGGTTTACTTGTGTGTATTCTTAATCTCATTTGGCTTAGAACATAACCTATCATCATTTTATCTCTTGTCATCAAGTATAAGGATTAGATGAGATGTTTATGACACCATGAAGCCATTTTAGAATATACTCAATTCCTTCATAACTCTTCACAAAAATTTTCCTTCTCAAATCAATAAAAACCCTCATAAAGAGCAGGTAAACATGTAAGTTATTATCTGACTATGTATAATGGTTTAGAGCTCAATTTTACCCAGATTCATTTATCATTTCAACATGTTTCATTTGGTCTTAAAAAAACATATGAATTTATTTCCTAACTAAGATATACCTTAGAGCTATGATACACATTTTATTCCTTATTCTATCTTGGAACTAGCCTATCATGACTTATAACTTGTAGGTATCTTTAGGATGATTTAATTGCATTCTTTATTTAGGTCTTCACCTTCATACCAAGAAAGTTCTCAATGTATTTTTAACTTGGTTGAATTCCCAAATTAAAATCATCTTTTCATATACCTCTTCCCCTTCCTCAAGCTTAAGACCAATTATTTTTTTATAAACCTATAGGTGCTAGTGCATTTCATATATAGGTTTTTGAGATGTTGATATGATCATCTCCTCTAAACCTTCCATCTCAAAAAATTTGATGTACTAGTAAATAATGGTTTTTTTTCATATACTTTATAAGGACCCAAATCAATTACTATGTATTTGACCTTCTCTTCAAGCCTAGTTGTAGGTAACTACTAGGAGAGAGTTTAAAAATTGGTTCTTGATCTAGGCTTTCTCAACTTCACCCTAACATCCTGAATTAGTCAATATTCATGGAGGTTTTCTCTCCCATATTCACAATCTCTATTTGTTACTTCATGAAACTTTTAGGCCCTTTTGAAACTCAATTCTATACATAGTCTTGTAGGTGTGTCTTAGGCTTCTTATCTCAGTTCCTTGACTATCTAATCACTTAGTTGCTTTCATCTTTATTTTGGCCTATTTCATCTTATATTATAGTCAAGTCTTGTATTTGGCTTGTTTTTTTTTGGAGAATAATTTAATTTTAGTCCACAATGAGGACCTATAGGCCTAGGGCTTGTAGGTATATTTTCTTACATAGGATGCTTAGGGATCACTTCTTGACATTTTAAACCCTTAAACACTTTACCACTATCAATCCTTATTCCACTTCATTGTCACTCTTTCAATGGATTATAGAGCTTATGATTAAGTATTTAATCTTATTCAACTTAATTATCTAGTCTATACAAATTGTATACATATTCAACCAATATATAGGGTATGTGTGTTGAGAATTAGAGCATATAGTCTATTTTTATCACATTATGATTGCAGTATAATAGTCAAGGCCATATTAATTTATGAGGATATTCATAAGGTCTTTCCATGGATTTTATCATCTTTAACTTGAAACCTAAAATCCATAAATGGTCACTAATAGGTATGTATACCTATGAGTGATTAAAGCACTTTATAGCCTTCTTTGAGACTGTAGACTTGGACTTATTTTCAATACCTTGGAAATATAACCTTATCAATGGAATTATTATGTGATATCAATGGTTTATCATTTCCATTTGAGCTTAGACAAACCTCTATACTACAAGAAACTATTCATGCATAGTGTCATGTTCCCATGAGTGATAAGCTCAGTATCTCTCGAAGAAGAAAATACTATTTTTAGAAAATAAAATATGAAAATTATGGTAGGGAGGGATTATCCATGAGAAATTAATTATGGGAAACATCTTAAAGTCACCAACATCTCAAGCAACTAAAACTTGTAGGAAGAGTAACTTAGACACCTTGTACTTGAGACATTTTTATTCCTACTGAAGACACTTCATGGAGATGATTTAGATGATTAATCAAACAAAAAATGATATATTTTACCTCTAGAAACATCCCCTAAAATGATTATTGTCCATCAAATTCTAAAGTGGAGAAAAATATGCAAAGTCAGATCCTACTTGGATGGACAAGTCATAGTGACCTACTATCAATATTAGAGATTATTTATAAATAAGGGGTCATTAATATATAAACAAATGAAAATAATTTTAATATTGATATGACCCCTAACAATTTCTAAAGTTTCATCTCCTAACTCTCTCTCTCTCTCTCTCTCTCCCATGGCTGTACCATCCACTTTAATTTTTCCTTCCTAAGCTTGTGAAGGCAACAATGGAGGAGAGAAATTTTGAAGCAACTGTTCAACCTAAAACTTGGTCCAAATCTTGAAAATGATATAAATAATCCTAAGGGAGACTATAAAACCATTTAAAACTAAAATTTGATCTTACAAGGTCATACAAGTTCCCAAAAGTGCTTATAAATTATCATTTTACTTTGTTTAGGCATTTAATTATAAATTTTATCAGTCTCTGACCATCCTTTAACATTATCTAACCTATTTATAACACAAAACATGTTAGGAGTCTTTTGGGACGTTTTTATTTGATTATGATATGTAAAAATCCTCCACATAGGCCAAAAGGTGGCCAAATTATCATTTTAACACATAAGAACCAAATAAAAGGTTAATGCATGATATTATGACCTTAATGACACATAAATAAACTTTTATAATTATTTTAAACAATAAAAAAAATTGACCATGTTTGACAACATCAAGACATTATAATTGACTCCTAGGACTAAACAAGTGTACATAAGACCAAAACATGGACAAGGCTAGATAAGGACAAATGCAACCATATGAAAATATCTAAGACCATTTAATACTAGGACAAGACCATATATAATTTCTAACAACCTATTAAGTTTCAAAATAGACGGGGTGACCAATTTTGACTTTAGGTCAAAATTTGGTCAATAATTTGTTGATTCACCTGGGTATCATGCTTTCAATTCAAATAGATTAGGTGCCTTATCCTCTCATTGGGAAATGGAGTGACTCTTATGCTACAATATAAAATTGAAATACCTTCTAAAGACTTTGAAATCAAACCAAAACACATAACAATAATGAAACACACTATGCTAAAAGTATTTAAGGAAAGTCACACAATAAAATCTCAAAACAAGAAACCTAACATACTATGTATAGACCTCAAAATATTTTTGAGGCGATGAACAATTACTCTTACTTTAATCAAGATTAAAAATAATATTCCTTGATTCAAAAGTACTCCATGAGAACAAATCACCATATTATGGATGCTTGTAAAAAAAATTCACTTGTGAAGTTGATAAAAGGACTTACCATTCATGTGATCTATACTATCTGCAAGTATATCTATTGAAACTCCTTTATATGATCTTTTTTATCTCTTCTTGAAGTCTACTTAACAATCCATCATGCTTGGTATCCTTCATGTTCATTTGATGATTTTTAATTTACTTCTTGGGAGTCATGGAGACTTTTTAAAATTCAAATTAATTTGAACTACGATGCTCTTGATGTCTATAGGCATCAAAATTTCCCTCTTGCTATCCAAACACACCTATAAGTGACTCAATAGTTGACTAAATCCTATGCTTCCCCTCAATCACACAAACTTATGCCTTTGTATTATTGTATTCATCCAAGATTGTATCCTTCTTGAAAATGACTTAAAACCCATATTTATGTCCATTAGGTCCACTAATGACCTTACTATCAAGCTCAGGTTCCATTTGAAAAAGATTTGGTTTACTTACTTGTTTAAACTCTTACACTATGGCATGGTATTGATTCCATAGATCATCATACTCTTCTTAATTGTCACATTTGTGGACTTATTTGTTTTGGATATTCAAAATTGTATCATCTTCTTAATTACTATGCTCTATCACATTTAAGGACTCATCATCATCATCCATATGAGAGAAATAATTACCCCATGCACCTCATTAAAGGGGATCATCAAGACTTACCTTAGGATACTAATAATCCTCTTCATGAATGATATATTTAAGAAGACCTATATATTTAATATGCTCATATTTATCAAATCTTGTTGATCAACTCCCCACTCATCAAGGTATAGGTTAACTATTCCATCAAGAGGTGTTAAAGGTTCTTGATCACTAAGATAGTCTCCTTCATCATTGATGTTGAATTTCATGTTTAAAGTGTTAGGAAGATATGGCTCCACATGAAAATTAGCTAAGGGTTTAGCCTTGATAGATACTTTATCACCATACCTGGTCCTAAATTCCATGTAGGACCAATCTAAAGTCAAGTAGCCACCTATCTTTACCATGAAGTCCATTGACAAACAAAAAGCAAAGTGAGGTAGAAAATATATAACCACTACATCTTGGGAGATGAAGAATGTAGGATAATAATGGAGAGTGATCTATAAACCTTTTATAATTATAACCATCTTTGTAGATGATCGATCCAACTGTAACACCCCCTTGGAGTGTGGTTCATACTTCAACTTCAACTTGTTTAGCACTTGTTTAGGCATGACTAATGTAGTTTTTCTACTACCAATAAATAAAATGAGTACCAATAAATCTCAAATGATGATGGATAGGTAAAATGGATGATGTTTATCCTTTTTTATATATATAATTGGTTGTCCATCCTTAGTCTTTACTTTATTTGTCAAAATTGTCTCTCTTTCACTAGGTTGCCTAGATGATGCATTGAGCTTGGAGAGATAATTTTGGAGAAAGTATATTTGACCAAGTATGGATATTATTTCCCAAATTTGGATGCTTACATGTACGTTATTCATATACTCCATAATATTCATTGGAAAACTACCAACTTTCTCATGCACTTTAGAAGTTAAAGCACTACCACTAGCTTATGAAACTTGATGTGTAGGAGAGGTCATAGAAGGATATTTAACATTATGAGTTTTATAATTTACCTAAGCCATGGGATATAAATTTATCATACCTAATCCTTAAGTTACTTGTTAATTCACATTTGGACCACTACTTGCTCCTTGGATTTATTTAACCGCTCGCTTCTTTGACCTTGTGTTTGCAATTATGGAGATTAAACCAATATTGAGATTGCCTTGAAAGTTGATTAGACATGAGTGTAATTGAATGTAATTAATAAAAATAATATTTTATTTAGAATCTCCTCCAATATTCTTTCCTTCACTAAGCATCTCCTCTTGAGTCATAGAAAGCACTTTTCTCCATTGAGCTATATAGGCTTGATTGAAGTCATCATTTGTGTAAGTGAAAGATTCATGAGGTTGGTCCCATGAAGGATCCTCTATATTGTATTTTAAAATGTTGTTTTTGATAGTTAAAATTTATTTATAAGTAGAGGGGACATTATTATTTTGACCATTGCATTACCTCACTTGAGTTATTTTCCCTTATCCTTGATATTGACCTTTAAAAGGTTTTTAAGGAGCTTGGTAGGAATGGTAAGGATGTAAATGTCCTTAAATAAACCTAAATTGTAGATTTTATTGTTGTCTATTAATATATTAAACCTATTCTCTAATATCCTTAGTCATATCTTCATACTTTTGATTGCTTGGTTGATTAGGGGTAGCTTGATTGTGCTTGGGTGTGGGAATAGGAGTAATGGTATGCATAGGATATTGTAAATTAGGTAAAAATACATGGGAGGTCTATGGGATATCTTCCCATATTTAAAAATGTATCTCTTAGACCTTATGGTAGTATCATAATCATTAGGCAAAGTATCCCCTCCCATAGATTGAATCATCATAGAGATATCATAATTGAAATCCTTGGGATAGTAAAGGAAATAATGATGGTAATTAGGCCTTAACAGGAGTGGGATATTATATAAATTATTTTAAAACCTTTTTATTAAGTCTTTAATTTCCTCATGAGGTGATCTTTGTATTGTGGTTAGTTTCTCAATCAAAGACAAGTGATTAGATTTGTCTTCAAACCTCATTCTCAAAGCATCACCCAACTCATCACATGTAGTGTTAGATTTAGGAGCCAAATTTCCATAACAATAAAATTATTTTACCTTGAAAGAGATAATTAACAACCTAATGGAAATATATTCTTAATTGATGTTATGAATTTTACAAAAATTGGCAATGTTTCTTATGTACTCAATAGGATTAGTGGCAGCTCCTCCCATGTATGAAGGCATAATTTTGATGGATGAAATAGGGATTTAATTGTAGTGATAAAGGGATAACTGAATATTTCCATTAAATTCCACAAAATTCATATTTCTATCCATGTTATTAGCCTTATGATAACTTGGATAATCTGGAATAAAGATCTTCCTATGGGTAATTGAGTAGACAAAGAAGTTTTGGAGTATGGATGGGTGTTAGAAAACCTATTTGATTTGAGATAATATTAAGGTATATATAGAAAAATTAAATGGAATTAATTTATTATATGATATTTTCTTTACCTTAGGCATGAAAATGAGGCACTATTTTGTAATCAGGAGATAATCAGTGATGGAGTCATCAAATGCTATATGAAGGAAGCCTTACAACTTTAAGTTTGCCAAGGTTAAAATATATCTTTGAATTTTTTTTAGAATTTTATTCCCACTTAGCATTCCAAAAATATTATGCATAAAATTTTAACCCTAAAGGATGTCTACTCTAACCTATTTTAATTTTATGTAACATGGAAACATCTTAAAATTTATGGGTGACCTATGGGAGAGATGAGTCTCTTGATTGAAGGGATAGTTACCTTACACCATAAGTACAACTAATAAATAGTCTACTTGATTTGAAATAAAAGGGATATAAAGGATTATGACTAACCTAATAGATTTGATGCACCAATTTTAACTCCACAATACTACCATGAACTTTCACTATGAAAGGCAATTCACAAAATTGATCTCAACACCCAAGGTTTCTCTAACCTAAGTATTTCAACATGGAGGTAAGATGCAATGAATTTATCAAGGTGGATGAATAAAATGTGTTATTTTAGACACTATTACTCTTACTTACACTTAAATACATACAAGAACAGCTAAATACACTTCATGTGACCTATTAGAGGGCAAACTACTTGCACAAAACATGGATGAGTAAGATGAACACAAGGAGAGATGACTATCACATTCCATTCAATCATGAACTACTTAACACACTTAGGCAAGAATTTTATAACTTAAAACCAGATTTAAATATTTTATTCAAAGTCAAAATCAGTACTCAAACTAGCAGGTCTTTTCCATACTAGATGTGGATAGTTTACAAAGCCAAAAGTGGTTGCTTATATAAAGAATTATGAAGAGAGAGAGGGGCAATAGTAGAATGGGATTTATAAATATCATAATGAGTTATAATAATAAATTAATTATATAAAATTCCTAAACATACTCCCACATCCATGTGTCTCAATCTTGAAGGTTCTCCAACCCTCCAAGTGGTGTAAGAGTTAAAACTTAGATTGATACATTGACCAAGTTTTTGAAAAATACCCTTATTTTCATAAAAAGAGTGAAAAATAGACTTAAAAATAATAAATTAACCATTAATTCATTCATATAAACTCATTGGACACTTATCATGACTTAATAAACTCCTTTGATTTGACATTACATCATTCATATGCATAGGTGTCTTGAAACTCCTCATTTCCCATGTCTAGATTGGTTGAAGTGGCTCAAAACTCAAGTTCATATTCTTTAAGTCACTATATATAAATTTATGGTCTTAAAATATCTTGTAAAACCTAAAAAAGATAATTTTGGTTTTTGGAACAACTCCCAAGATTCTATTTTTCTCCTCAAGCTCTCATTAGGCCTATTTTCCTTATATCCCTAAAAATATATAAACCTCCTTGTGTAGGATAATTTATAGAGGGTATTTAAAAACCAAAGGAATATTATAGGACCCAATATTTCCTTACATATTCATGTCAAATTAAATGTTTAGATTCTAAGTGGAAGTCCATTTTTCTACTTTTCCCTCTCCTTAATTAGGCCTCGATTAAACCTCCTTGCCTAGAACCCTATTTTAATAATCCATAATTCTACCACAAGTGAAATCACTGAAAATAATGTTATTAAATTTATTTAGTATATTACCGAACTCCCTATCAATTTTTAGGTCCTAATATGATATGGAAGTGTGAGAACCATGAAATGGCCTTGTCACATAGTCTCATTTTAGACTTATTTGAGACTACCTTAGAAAACAAGCTTCATTTGATCACTTATATAATCTCTTGTTAATATTTTTGGTCTTTATTAGGTGTAACACATCTCAAATGACCTCCTCCAATGAATGTAAAGTTCTAATTTTGTTAAAACTCCTAAAAAACCCAAAAATGTGTGTATTTTAGTTTGTACAACTAAAAGTATGGAAAAAGTACAGGAAAATAACCTACTTCAAGTTATAAAAACATACAAGATGTTTATGAGAAAAAAATGTCATAATAAATTCTTTATAACCCCATTTCCTTTGACTAGTCATTATTAGGGTTTTAGTCATGTTTCATTCTTAAGGATTGTTCATAAAGAACATATCCTATTTATCTCTACTAATTCCACAAGGTTTTTTTATGGGAACCCTCCATCACCTAAAAATACCACTAGATCCCATTCTAATATTCATGAATGTTTTGAGTGTGATAATTTTCTCTTTGGGTCACAAGCAATCCATTTGAGAGGGTTCTAGGCTCTTAGACTTTGTTCATGAAGGTGTTGTATCAAAACCATTAAATAACATCACTATAATGGAGTGTATATACCCTAATAACTCCTTATAAAATCTATTATCTATATACATAGGGTCAATGTCACATCAAGTGGGAGAAAACCTATCTTGAAATGTAGTCCTACATGAGGAGAGTTTGAAGAAAGTCTTAAGAGATCAAACTTAACTTTTCATGATTTATTTATCCATGAATGACCCTAAATGGTATATGGTTTGTATATAAACCACTCAAATTTATTAAAACCTTCACACAATCATCACTAACCTTCCTATCTCATGATTACACTTGGGTTTGCTTGTGTGTAGTCTTAAGCTTGTTTGGCTTAGAACATAGCCTATATTCATTTTATCTCTTGTCATCAAGTTTGAGATTAGATGATATTTTTATGACACCATGAAATAATTTTAAAATTTCCTTAATTCCTTAAAACATATAACATACCTTTCCCTTCTTAAATCAAGTAAAACCCTCATGAAGAATAGGTAGACATGTAGGTTCCTATCTAACTGTGTGTAGGGGTTTGTAACTCAATTTTGACGAGATTAATTTGCCAATTCAGCATGTTTCATTTGTTTTAAAAAAACATTATTACTTTTTTATTTTACTAATATATACCTTATATCTTTGATACACATGTTATTCCTTATTGTAGCTTGGAACTAGCTTGCCCTTACTTGTAACCTATAGGTATATTTAGGATTATTTGATGGCATTATTTATTTAGGTCTTCACCATCATATAAATAACTTTATCAATGTATTTTTAAATTTTTTAAAGTCTCAAATAGGTTATAATTTTCATTTCATACACCTATGGCTTTTTTTCAAGCTTAAGACTAGTTGTTTCATTAACAACCTGTAGGTGTTAGTGGGCTACATATATGGGTTTTCGAGATGTTGATATGATCATCTCATATAAAAATTTACTCTCTTATAATTTTACTTAAAAATTACTAAAGACATTTGTTCATCTATTTTCCATGACTCCAAATAAGTCACTATGTATTTGACCTTCTCTTTAACCCTGATTGTAGGTGATTGCTAGTAGAGAGTTTGAAAATTGGTTCCTAATCTTGGATTTCTCAACTTAAACCTGACACCTTGAAGTATTAAATTTTCATGGATGTTTTCTCCTACTTATTCACAAGGTCTATTAGTTATTATTACACTTTTAGGCCCTTTTAAAACTCAATTCTGTACATAGTCTTATAGGTGTGTATTAGGCTTCTTAATTCAATTTTTTGACCATCTATTGTGTATCCAATCACTTAGGTGATTTAATATTATTTTTTACCTATTTTATATTATATTTTATTAAAGTCTCTTATTTTTATTATTCTTGTTTGGAGAGTAATTTCCTTTCAATCCATAATGAGTACCTATTGTCATAGGTCCTGCAGGTCTCTTTTATTACACATGTTACTTAAGGAATAATTTTTGATCATTTATACCTTTCATCACTTCTCCACTATAAATCCTTGTTACACTTATTTTTTAATATTTCAATGGATTATAAATATTATAATTAACCACTTCATCTTATTTAACTTACTTATCTGGTTTATACATACTATATACATAGTCAACCAATATATAAGGTATATGTGTTGAGAATTTAAGAATCTAATCCATTTATATCACTTGATGATGGTAGTGGGATATTAAAGGCCATATTAATTTATGAATATATGAATTATCTCTCTCCATGGATTTGAGCATATTTAGCTTGAAACTTGAGATCTATAAATGGTCATTGATAGGTCTATAGACTTGTGAGTGACTAAAGCACTTTATAGCCTTATTGAGAGTGTAAAATTGGACTTATTTTTCTACCTTGGAAATATAACCTTATTAATTCCATTATTATGTGATATCACTAATTTATCATTTCCATTTTAACCAAGATAAACCTCTATACTGTAGGAAACTATTCATGCATAGTGTCATGTTTCTATGAGTGAGAAACTTGGTATCTGTTAAAGAGGAAAAGACTATTTTCATAAAATAAACTATGAAAAATTTTAGATTGAGGTATTATCCATGATAAATTAAGTATGGGAAACATCTAAAAGTTACCAGCATCATAGGCAACTAAAACTTGTAGGAAGAGTGACTAAAACACTTTGTACTTGAGACATTTTTATTCCTATTGAAGATACTTCATGGACATGAGTTATATAATTAATAAACCATGAAAAATAGATATTTGACCTATAAAAAAATTTCTCAAAACCATTATCCTCCATTAAATTCTAAATTGGATAAATAAATGCAAATTCAAACCCTATTTGGATGGACAAGTGATAGTGACCAATTGTCACTCTTAGTGATTGTTCATAAAGGAGGAGCCATGAATATAAAAACCAATGAAACTAATTTAAATATTAATAGGACCCATAATAATCCTAAAAATGTCCAAATTTTTAGCTTAAGCTCTCTCTCTCTCTCTCTCTTGGTCATACCATCTAATTAAATTTTACCTTTCTGATCTTGTGAAGGTAGTGATAGAGGAGAGAGAAATTTTGAAGTATTTATTTGACCTAAAACTTGGTATAAATCTTAAAAATTATCTAAGGAATCCAAAGTAACACTCTAAACCCATTTACAAATGAAATATGATCTTTCAAGGCCATATAATTGCCCAAAAGTGCTTGTAAAGTATCATTTTTCTTATTTTAGGCATTGAACTATAGATGTTTTTAGTCTATGACCATCTATAAACATTATCTAACCTATTTATGACATCAAGTACATTAGGATTATTCTTTGGATGTTTGGATTTGAATATGGTAAGTATCACTATTGGAGGTTCTAGGTTTCACCCTAGCTCAAAGTATAAGTGTTCAAGT